>VBVQ01001091.1:6650-21520 GCA_011636635.1 Tetramorium simillimum
AAGAGAAAAATAAGAAAAAATTTTGTTATCAAATTATCAATACTTCATAAATTTTTAATAAAACATTTCTAGATATAATTTCATGTTAAAAATTTATATAAATCTACTTAATATTCTGCAACCTATATTCCAATTTATTTTACGTAAATTTTCTTTTGCAAAAATATAAACGACGCATTATTTTGATGATAATCTTCAGAATGTTGACATATAAGTTTGTAATTAAAAATTTATTTAAGCAATGATATTTAGAATCTCATATAATTCATATTAATTTAATTAATTAATGAAGTATAATTCCACATATTATTATATGAAAAGAACAAAGATATTTTCAATAATATTCAATGTAAAAGTAATATAATTATATTCAATTAGCAATTGTTTTATGTAATAAAATAATTAATGTGCTAAACAATAATTCTATAACATTAGATTTATAATTATCACGTGCCTGAGAAATTCAATATCCCTGATTGATCTGCTTTGTCGAAGCAACGCTTTGTTGCGCTATCTGTAATTCTTCTTCCGGTCAGTTCGCGTAAGCTGCCTGAATTGTCCTTTCGTAAGTTCCCACTGCGTCCACTTGTCCGAGCTGACGTGGAATTCCTTGCACGTTTGCAGGAAAGCGGGCACACATAATTGCAGATAGTGATGATCCACGGTGGGTAGCAAATGGTGTAACGTATGTGAGCCGAAGTTGGTGAGCGCTAGGAATATCGAATCGTCGATCACCTCGCGATCGCGCACGGAGTCCATCTCAAGCAGACCCCAGTCCATATCATCCCTTGAAGACATTATAATAATTTGAGAAATTTACTAAATCCTTCGAAATCCATAAATATCTTGTCATTAAAAGATTAAAATTATATCGACATAAAATGGAATTAACAATAAGTAGATCGATATTAAAATCAAAATTGAAATCAAAATCATATGAAAATTACATTATCACACATTGAGATTAAATCACCACTGAATCTATGTTTGAAGCGAGCAGTTAAATTAATATTCTTTTTCTTCTTTAATTAACTTATGTTATTTTACTTTACATTATTTTTCAACAGAAACAAAAGACAAAATTGATTTGATCGATTCAAGAGTGGTTCAATAATTTAAGGAAACGAAAGTTGCCTTAAAATAAAAATGAGAGCAATGTATGTAAACCTATAGATATCGCCATCGTGGAAGATATCAGGATGATGATGGGCCGCGTTGAAGCCGATCAGACCGAACAGAAAGCTACTGAGCAGGATCATCATCAGCCATAATTTGAGACCGATGAGAACCTTGGGTGCCATGAAACACATCGATAGAGGCAACAAGAACGGTACGAGATCGCGAAACTCGAAGACTCCATACTCTTTAAACACCGAGTAATATCTGAAAACAATTAAACCTTTCAGCATGAGAGAAACATAGAGCTGAAAATCCATTCGGGAAATTTCTCGACAAACGCGAAATCAGAAACAGAGTTAAATCATCAGATTTTGTAATTAATATTAAGAATTCAAAGCGAGGCTATAGTTACAAAAACTTTTCTCTTAATTTCAATGAAAAGTAAAATCGTTTTAAATTAATTATAAATTGTAAATTATAAACTGTTAAGAAATAATCAATTATGAATTATTTAATTATAAATTATACAAAAAGTTATACATTGAAATTAAGTTTCTATTAGTACCGTTTGGAACCTTCGGAGATGAACAAAAGCATCCAGAAAATGGGACTGACAATCCTACTTATTATCCCTGCTAAGTAAGATTTATCCTTACGAGGGAGCCACTGCAAGAACGGCTCGGCCACGTATATCTCGTAATCCCATATGGTGTTGGTATACATGTGATGGCTCATCACATGCGCGATGCGCCAATTTTTCGAGGAATTCAGGGAGAGATCATAATAGTACATACGAAAATTGTCTCTCATGTGGAAGTAATTATGTGCCGCGACGGTCGTCCACGTCAAAAAAACACCTAGAATTATTATTAAATACACTAATCAATTAATGCATTTGTTTTTAATAGTCATAATTAATACAACAGCTATATTAATTAATATTATCATAAATTCCATTATTACTTTTAGTATTTCGTATAACGTTCATTCTCATTTTTATTACTGTTATTAACGAATATCTTTAACACAATCTCAGTTACTTATAATTTTAATTCTTTGTCTAATTGTATCTTAATTATAAATATATAATTTCGTGAATGCTCACTGGCGAGGATGGTAACGACGTAAGAGTGGTGAAGGGCGGCTGCAAGAGTCAATGCGAAGGTAACAGTTAGCAAGGAATCGATGATGAGATTCGTTGTCCTGGATGGTTTATGGAAATCGACGTCTTTCAAAGCCTCGGCCGCACGCCTTTTGAATGTGCGATAAAAACCGTTCGGTAAGAAGGAGAAGGGCACCGATCGCGGGCTCGTGGCATCGCGAACGTAGAATTTTGGTAACAATCGTTCGGCCTTGTCGGTAATGTGGTGGGTCTACATGATAAAAAATCAAATTACAATTGAAACTTCAAATTTACATGAGAATTATAACAGAATTTTGCAAAAAATATTGTATTATAAAATGTAGAAACAAGAGAAAAAGTGTGATAAATAGTAAAAATACACATTTCGTATATATTTATGTATATAAATAAAATATTGGAAAAATGATCACAAAAATATTATTAAAATGATAATAATAACGAGAAATTAAAAGTAAGCTGCTTTCAAACAAAAAATTGACTTATGATAACAATGACATCATCAAAGATAGCACTTTGATTCAATACCTCGAACAATTCGGTGATGTCGGTTCCTTTCGTGAGGCGAAGCCATTCAGATCCACCCGGATGCGATTTCACGAAGTTCTCCAAGTCATAAAGTTTATTTTCGATCCTCCACAGTCCTTCGGCACCGTCGACTTTTCTCCTAGCTTCGAGAAAACCCGCCGCGGTTTTCACATTTTCCCTCGCCGGTAGATAAGCCAAGCCGGGTATTGTGCTACTTTTCGTCATACTAAATGTTTTTCTGAACTCTCCTAAATAAATAAGGTACAAATAAGTTGACACTCCTAGCCTTTTGAGACCAAAAGATGCGTATATTATTTAACGCTCGGTTAATTGACGTAGCATATATAAATGTATATGGCATTCGCCGCTTTTTGCTGCCGATATCACGTTCATAATATCAAGAACTACATGATTATGACGCCAATTCTGCAATACTCAAGAGCGGTCTCGGTATCATTAGTATCCCTTCCACAATATACATGATGCGATATTCTTGTTTTGATCACATTTTTCATTTTTCATGTTTTGACACAGCTTGCTTTATAACCACATCAGAAGATATCAAAGTTATCAGAAGATATATATAGACAAGGTTAAATGTTAAGCTGTATGAATCAAAATAATATTAAAACTGACTACTTACTAAAGTAAATTATTAACTGAAAGATATTCTAAAACACTATTTCATTACAGCTGCAAGAAATTCTATAATTAAATTTAACTCAGGAAAGCAATTAGAAATTATCTGAATTTCAGTAGTTCTTATAATTTTAAACCTACTTAATTTGCATTATATAGAACAAAATATCGTGTCATTGTATAATTCGTTATTAGAAATTCTTGCATACGTACATAAAGAAAATACAATCGAAAAATCCTGGCGATGACGCACAGACTTCAGCGGTCGTCCGCGTCGATTGCTTTGATTTGCGGTAACAATAAATGTTGTAGAGTATTGTAAAATCGATGAAGTTGCAACGATGAAAATTCTGAAGCCGCGCTAAAAAAACGATGGCTTGCAGAAGCGCAATACCAATTGCCGCTGCGATCGAACGGCGGGAACTGTCTCATTGCTAGAAGCTGCAACTTTTGATGTTCGTAAGAAACGATTGCTGATAAGCGGGTCAAACCAGATTGGGTCAATCCAAAAATTGACACTCTCTTTCTCTCTCTCTCTCTCTCTCTCTCTCTCTATCTATCTATCTCTTAATGCCCGATGGTCGCCAAATAAACGAAATGCACAACAGGCCGTCTTAATCCAAGAAGAAACGCTGATCTGATTGACGTCTAAGTAGATGTCTATTAAACGGCTCTGACGTTTACTAGATGTCTATCCGATCTCACGTTTCTGCCTGGGAAATAAAGGCTGTGTTCCAAAATTTACTGTTAGCCCTGAAAATCTATAGTGCACGTAACGCGTATAGCATATATAGTGTCAAAATTTGGTCGATTTGGAAGAGAACGCTCTTATTATTATTGTCGATGATTCGCTCTCCACTTGCATAATACCTTCTTTATAGATGATAAATACAATGAATAGAATAGAGACTATACATATATATAGAGAATGAAATGTTGGGAAAAAATTTTACAATCAATTGAGGAGATTAATTATAAAGGTCGACCTTTTTACACGTAACATATTCTTCGTTCTCGTTGCGACGTACTGTTTATATGTATAGTAAAAATAAATCTTGGGTCAAGATGATTAAATTGATGAAGCCTTATAAAATCTTATTAATCTTATTATTTGCGATGTATTTTCTAGCTGTGTTATTTCTACTTTGCGTGCAGCGAATGATTTAGGAAAAAGGAAAAATATATTGTCGGTGATAAATTAATAATTTTACAATGGTATTTTAAATAAAACAGATTCTTTCTATGCTTACGTATAAATTTTTTATACTGATACATGTCCATGATACGTCCATATTTTTTATAAATAACGCAAATTAATATATGTTTACATTGCATAGATTGACATGCTTATCTATAAGATATCGAAGAAAGATTGGAAGATTGACACAAACCATTAAAAAAATTGAGTAAAGAAAATTTTTTAATGAAATTATATACGAAAATATATTTTAAAATTATAAAAAATTGATATAATCAATTTTTAATGGAATTTAATGGAATTATTCTTACAAGTTTCATAAGTCCTTAGAATCGCTTGATCTCTATTCTTATTTGTTCAATTTATTTCGCCGACTTGTAATATCAAAAAACAATATAGAAATAAAAACGTATTAAATTAACAGACTTTTCTGCTAATTTTTAAAAAAATTTGTTAACGGTAATTTAATATTATAATCAATGTTATTAATTTAATATTATAATATGAAAATACTTTTGTTCATGTCATATAATTTAATATCTGATTTTTAATAAAAGTATCATTTGTACTAAAACACAATATCATCTGTAAAAGAATATATTATTCCTTCTAAAGAAATTGTTCTCTATTGAGAATTGTCAGACTGCCAACCGACAATGAATGCTGCGGAGATGATGCGCATTGCGATTCACTCTTGCGATTTATACATTCAAGTACGAATACCGCGCAGTGTGCGCGCAGCAGGTTGACGACCACGCGTTGCACGCACCATGTGCGTAAATATGCGTGCGATGACTTTGCGCGACTTCGCACAATCATCATGCTCGGCACGTCGCCGGTCGCCGACCGATCTGCTCTGGGAAAAATTCTCGGGACTCTCACAGATGTCGTCTCTCACGCAGCAGGAATCTACCTTCCGTACCGTTTTTTTTTTTAGGCAAAATTTTAACGATTTCAACGCGACAATTTCTGACGGAGAGCTGTTTCCACGTTACATAACGCAGCGTTCTTGCCGTCGTCGCGCGAGCATCCGAGATGTGCGTGACAAACGGATGAAGGGATGTCGCAAAAATCAGAAGGTCATTTCTGTATCTTTTAAAAGAATGAAAATGTGAAAAATGAGCAGATTTACTAGGATGTTTGTAATTTCATTGGTCAACGTCTAGTAAATTTGCTCACTTTTCACATTTTCACTCTTTTAAAAGATACATAATCGACCCCAAGGGTGAAATAAACACAATACGCGATAAAGTAATGCATCGTGCGTCAAAATAAAATGTATACGAAACTGTCACAATTCCTAGAAATAAAAGATAGTTTGACGTTAAAAGAAATCAAATATACGGAGATATAATTCTTAATAATCAAAGTCCAGCAAAATAACACGATGTAAAATCGTGCTGTATAGTGTTTCGTTGACAATGAGGAAGACATAATAGTTTAATTGGAGATACTTCTTTTTTTCTCATGGTATATATTATATTACATCTGATAAATATAATGGTAATTTTAGCGTGAGTAGATAACAATAGTATACTCGACGAAGGAGAGAAACGTTTCCTCGAGAACGAAACGTGCGAGGAAACAAACGTCTAATCAGCAAACGCTTGTACTATTGCACGTGAAGGCCATTCAACTATTATCGGTCCGTTATTCACTACTTAAATCGCAATCTAAACAATTTGTACCAATCCTTTGCGTATTTTTCTTTTTACTGTAATCTGAACTCTTCTAAAAATACATATATATATATTTATAATATAATAATAAAATAAAAATATTATAATTATATAGGATTATATAATTAGAATGTTTACTAATACGCTATATTTCTCGAATTTTTAAAAGATAGACTCAAGTGAAGCAATTGCATGATAAATAAATTTCCGATAATAGAATTAATAGCTGTAATTTTTAACCGCGGTGAAATGAATATTTATAGTTTTAAAGTTATTTTTACAACAAGCGATATTTCTATATTATCGTTAAAACGTTACTTTTCAATGCAGTCAATTCAGTTACTTCACTTTATTGAAGATTATTCTAAATTATGAAAATTATTATATAAAGAAAATAACGTTAATATAATGAATATTCCATATCTTTTTTTCTTATCCTCACGTCCTTTCTATTTCTATCCACATTTGCTTTTAATTTTATTTTTATCTTATTTTTAATTCTACTATTTTAATTCTTATTCCCAAATTTTTCATAATCGCTCTTCAAACAAGAGCTTTGCTCAGACATATCAGCAACATCATGGTCACGATCTCTATTTTTACGGAACTGGCAGAGTTTCCATGGATCCTAGGCATCACGTGATCTTTATGATCAATTTGATTAATACGATCCATGTGGTCCATGTGATCCATGTGGTCTCTGTGATTATGCATCGTCGTCGTGGGATAAATTGAAGACGACGTCGATCCGCAAACCGTGCCCATGATGAGTTCCTCGGCCGATCCCGTAAGTATCCTAAAGTTATAATCATGCAAGTCCAATTGCGAGTACATGAAGACGGGCAGTTTGTCGGTGAGGACCCACAAATTGCTGTTCCGATCGATCTGTCGAAGTAAAAATAAGATTACGATATTATAATAAAAAAATGAATAATAAAAAAGAAAAAAAATCATATTATTCATTAATAACATTTAACTAAAGACTCCATCAAAGATGGTTTATTTATTCGTAATTTCACAGAAGAATAGAAACAAGAAAAACGTTGCCAAGTCACTGACGAACTAATTAATCATGTTTTTCGGAAATAAAAGTATAACGGATAATTATTTTCCAATTGTAACTAGATTATGCCTTCCTATATTTCTATTAAAACTATTTAGCGTAAAAAACGTAAGATTTTCTTATCACGACTGCTTTAGCAACTCATGATGTATGATGACGACGTAGAATCCGTTAAAGCTTGCGGTATATATGTATATATAAGTATTTAAATTAATGCAATGCTGCGAAACTAATACAATGATTTATTATTGACGATTGAGCAACAGTCGTCAGGTTTCAATAGATTTCGTGTTACCTTAAGATCATTGGGGAAAACCATGGTGACATTATCTTGGTAAACGTAGCCCTGCTGATGCACGATGAATTTATTCTGCGGTCTCCAACAGGCGATCGCGTTTAGATTCGTGAGCGCGTAAAAGAGAACTCTGGTTTTCGGATCCAGGAAGCTGACGCTGCTCTGGCCGTTGGGTCCGCGCGAGCCCAGCGTTTGGAATTCGGGAGACGTTTCTGCGACAAACATATAAAATGAGGCTTTCACAAACGCCTCACGTAAAACATTCGTCCTTCGGACGACGTAAAATCCTAAATTGTACTGTCTCTTTTTTTTTGCTTAAGCAATAGATTCCTTGAAATTCTTTAAATTCGCCTTCTCTTTGAAAGATCGAGATGACGATTCCTGAATAATAGATGATTAATAATCTCTTTAGTTTTGCTTGCTTAAACAATAAAATTAATTTTACTGCTCCCTAGAATTAATTAAATTACATCAAACTTTAGTTAGTTTGATTTAAATTTTAATTAATAAGACATTTCTAAACTTGAATATTAAAAAAATAAATGTAAAAAAAGTGCTTGCAAACACGTGAAATAATTAGAACAATTGTATCGAAATAAACATACATCACAAATATTTTTTAAATTTTCTTTAAAATATAATTTGTTTAACTTTTTTAAGATTAAAAAATTTCTAAATATTCCAGAATAACAATGACACTATAATTATGATAACATAGTTCTCCAAAGTAGTTAATAGTTTGCAAATATTTCAGTGTACTTGCTGCATTAAAGTATATGAAACAAAAATCTCCGACATATTAAAAAAAAGAAGAAGACCAAATTGTCAAAAGTAAAACAATTACATTTCTAGACAATTCTGATAATTATCGAAGTTCTTTTTAGCAACCATGTAGGAGGAGATCGCATGTGAAATAAAGTTGTACGAACTTGTAGTCCGACAATCAAAGGATTGAATTTATTATGCCTTTCGCAAGCGTGTGATGTTCTTTTCAAAACATACCCGCAGTACTCGCACGCTGAGGATCGCGCAACAACCTCGTACTGACGGAAAATTCCATGCCGCTGGAGAGTGGATGGTAGTACATGGTGCTGTAACCGTCACCAGTCGGCGCAAGAGCCATCCCGAACAGGCCGTCATTCCATTGGAACGATATTCCCGCCACCTTGAAATCTCCGCCCTGAGAAAGACAGCACACCGTTTGAGCTCGTTATGAAACTTCGTTCAGACGATCCACCGTTTATCTCAATTAAAAATTTCCCGCATTCTATTGTACATCGAAGAATATTCTCATTGAAAAAAAATTCTGATTAAAAACGGACGAATTAGAAAATCTTGTAGGCGTGATCAAATATTCTGATTCGTATAATAGAAATTCTGATTATTATAATAGAACTCAATTATAATTTATACGAACCAGAATATTTGAATTTTTTTTCAGTGTTTAATTAATTAATTACATATAAAACTAAAAAATTTACTGCGATAGAACAATCAAAAATTATCAAAATTAAAAATGATCAATGATGGTTGTTTATGCATAATCGTTAACTTCAACGTGCATTGATCGTGCGAATCAGGTCAGAAAGAATAAGTTGGACGCGCGCATTTCTGAACTCCACCAACCATCGGATCCGGATGGAAAGAGTGATGCTTAACGATCCAGGACTTGTGGAGGTTCCAGGAGTAGACGACGAGACCCGGGCCGCCCAGGTCGCCCAGGTAGCCGTACGAGTCCTCGCACGAATAATCCTCGACGGCGATGTTGGCGAACAGGGAGTCGGCAGTCCTCTGGTCGGACGGTATCACGTATTTGCGCAGCATACGATCGGTCATCAGGTCGTAGACGATCAACGCCGGCGGCGCCTGCTGCTCGGGGTTGCCCAGGATGTCCGTCAGTCCCGTGTCCAGGACCCACAGCCGGTTGCAACGGTCGGCGCGCACGCGGAATGTCGAGACGATCTCCGGCACGCCGGCGGCACCGTATTGATGGGCCTCCCAGGAAGGGTACGGAATCAGGGGTGGCGATTCGCGCGTGTCTGAAAGCCAATAGTTCTGATACCATCGACACCAATCTCCGAAGAGAAAAAGAGAGATTTATCGATTACACTCCATTTAGTTTTCCTCTTGATTGAAACAGTCTTCTTTGAAAATTCTCTCGCGTGCAAAGTTATTTCCAGTAATTAGCAATGATAATATTTTACAGATTAGAAAATTGAAAAGAAATAACAGAGAGAATTTATATTCATGAATATTATTAATATAAATTATTAATATAATTGAAATGATAAATTCCTCGAATATTGTCGATGTTGTAAAATTAGAAATTTTAAATACATATATAAACTATAAATTATATCTTGTCACGAATTATACTAACTGTCTACAAGTTTTTTTTTTGCATAATTATAATTATGAAAATGAGACTAATCACCGTTGAGTCTAATGTAATTGAGACTGGCGGCAACTCCTTGTCTCCATCTCGGTACTGTGATGAAAAGCCGATCGCCAGCGACTTCCAAGCCCAAGGGCAGATTGTCCTCCTGTTTGTAATCCGGGAAGAGCCTCTTAATATCGTTACTCGGCCAGTCATAATCGATCTGCTTCCATCGGTAGGCGACCCGCAGCTTGCCGATCGCACCGTCCAGTAAGACGATCAGAAACGCGGCTGCGACAATGATTGACGATGTCCGGCACCGCATTGTCAATATTCTGATAAGAATGTCATATGCATGCGATTAATTCGTTATAATACGAATTGAAGATTTCTTAATCATTTCTTAAGCAATTAATATTTTCAGTTTGACGTTTCTTTGAATTAAAATTAAATCTGACACTTTTAAAATTAAGTTTAATATTATATGCGAATAGCGTTTAATATTAATTTAATATTAATTTAAATTTAAATAAGTTTTAGAAGTTTGTACATCGCTGTGTAGGTATTTAGGGGAGATCGGGATTAATTGTCACATCTTTTAAATGTTGATTTTTTAGTAAAAAGTAGATGCAATATTTTTATAAACATTGTAATATATCTACATCCTTTAGATTAAAAAATATATATTAGTTTTGAATATATTCATATTAACATATTATTATATTAAATACATTATTATATATATATATATATATTTATTTTTATTTTGTAAATAAAAAATTTTGCAAACAAATCACAAGCCTAACGAGGATACAAATGACACCAGTTTTAATGTAAAATGCTGATTAAATTTATTGCTAATTTGTAAGCGTACACTAAGAGAAACATCTGGGTTACGTTTTTAAATTTGCAACAGATGTAGCTGGATGCATTTCTGTATCGTGTTATCCTTATTGTTCATTAAATGTTAAACAAGGATAACACGATACAGAGATGGATCCAGCTACATCTGTTGTAAATTTAAGAACGCAACCCTGGTGACGCTATTCAGAATTCAGAATTGGTTTACCAAACAGTATAGTGAATAATCGTGTAACATGACATCCAGTCAATAATACCAAACTATCTAGTAAGCGCATTGACTGATTAGTATTACATCAATGTTTAGATATGTTTACCAAACCGTCTAGTATACGTACGATTTATTTGATGAGCGTTACGAATGTCGGAAAAGAAAGCGTCTTAGTGAGAGACAATTGAGTATCGCGTCATCAGACGGGCACTACACGTCTAGAGTAGAGAAGATTACCAAACAGTCTGGATACCTATGACTAAGGCTGTGTTCCAAAATTCATTGCTAGTGCTGAAAATCTATAGTGCACGTAACGTGTACTATAGATTTTCAGCGCTGATAGTGCTTTATGTCTCGGTGTCGACTACTATGACGTATTGAAGCGCCGTTATCAGAATACTGGAATGATATATGAACCTCACATATCGCATATAAGTTCACTACACTACTTCTCACAAAATGAGTATAGTTTTAATTTCCCTCGATGTATTGTTATCATTTCGTTTAAGGGATATAATGGTAAATGTATACAATGTCTGTTACCTCTAACGAATTATTCAAAATGCATCGTTTCAGACTTATTATTAGAGTCAATCGTCATACATTCTAACAACTCAGCTTGTTTAGATAAATCTATCCCACATGACCATTTTTAGCCTAAAAGATTATATCTGAAACTTGTTACAATATAACGGTTAATCAAGTATAACAAAAATTATCTAAAGCATGCCACATCCGGTGACTCGCAATGAGTAATACCAGGAAATAATAAAAAAATAAAGAATAAGATAAAAAAAATGTATTTACTCCATTTATTTTCTAAAAAGTCATTATAAATATTATACGTTTCTGACAGAAATTATTTTATACAGTAAGTCATTATTATATCAGCAATCTACATTACAAAACTTCGTTATTTACTGAAATGGTAAGATTTGTGACAATCAACGCATGTGATTTCCAGCTCCTATTATCCTCGTCTATATTTACTTATTTCTTTTATACAGATGTAGATGAGACTGATTTAAAAAAAAAAAAGATTATGAAGGCGATAGATCGCAATTGCATTTCCAGTTTTTCCTTGAAAGTCGACGGCCTTCGCGGTACATAGTTACCACGATTCGCTAATTAATACACACGCGTGACTAATTGTGAAGTCGCGGAAATGAGGTCTATCAACGCCCATGTGTGAAAGACAATTTTTTCGCGAAACGACAATAAAGATAAATGATGACTAATCGGTACGATAAATACGAACATGAAACTTTTTTTTCAGGATAATTTATTATCCAAATTTTACATATTTAATTAGTAATATGTATTACAGATGCCGAGAAACTTTTTAGCTTGCCTATCAGAAATTTTGACACTAAAATATTATTATCGCATTAAACTTTGTAATTTTATTTTTATTGCATTCAAATCTTTTACGTCACAATTTTTTTTTTATTTATTTAATTCGTTATTCGTGATTTATTTTGATTAATTTATTATTTAAAATTTAACTTTTAAATTCATATTTAGCAATTTATTATTTGAAATATAAATTTTTACGAAACAATATTTTGTTTATTTTCTTTTTTATATAGGAATAACTTGCTTCATTCTAGCAAAAAGAATCCGTAAAGAAATCAAAGGAGAATCAACAAAGAAATCTCGCATACATTTCACAAATGTCTTGTCTCTTTTATACCATTTCAATGATGTAATGGGTCGCGGAAACAACGGTACCAGAGTCGGTGCTTACAGAAATTGGGCGATCTCCAAGTTTTGTTAAAGTACACGATAAATGAGTACGAAGAAGTATGATTACTGAAGAAACTTCTCTGACACAAATCGTCCAATTATTATCAATTATACGCCATCATCAAATTACAGTTTTTTTTAACAACAAGATACCAACACAATTTTAATTCCAATATCAAAAATTGAAAGTAAAATAAATTGAAATAAATTCAGAGTAAAATTTTATCCACATTAATGATTATTCTTCAATTAGATTTGCATATTATTAAATAATCACTTGCATCAATTAGGTAAGTTAATATTGCCTAATTATTCTAAAAGCTTAATTTACGGAAATCCTTAAATCTTCAATTGAAGATTGTTAATGCATCGACAATTTAATCAAATTTACTCTAAGCTGATTCAAACAAAGCATCCCATAATTTTTAAAAAATCTTATTTCTAGAAATTATGTCTGTAATTTAAGAATTATAATTCCCATGTAGATATTTTATAAATACTTTTTGAAAATTCAAATCGTTAGTTACATCTCATGAGCGTCATTATATGAAAGAGGAAAAAGACGTAAGACTAATCGTGAGAGTGCCAACATGGTATTTGTACTGGAAGAACTGATATATAATCTACTACTATTGCATTTACCATTATTGAGTGATTGCTCGGAGGATCGTCGAAGGTCATTGTTGACCTGTTACTAGTTTTTTCATACGTCATTTGTAATTTTAAGTAACGTGACATACTAAGATTCGTTCAAGCATATCATTATGATTCAACATCATTGGAGAATCGTTTGCGTTCAGTAACGACTAAAATTAAAGTCTGAGATCAAGAATAAAAATCGAATAATAATCGAAAACTGAAACTAAAATTACGAATTAACAATAAGAACAAGAAATTTAATTATAAAATTGAAACTCACCTAAAATATTTATAATATACAATGAATGTTGTAACAATATTACATAATTATAAACATCATAGAATAACATTTATCAATAAAAATAATTTCTTGATAGAATTAATAATCACTTGCGTCAATAAATTTTGCAATAATAAATTTTTGAACTTGTTTCTTGAATAATGCAATTTCTTAAACTTTTCCATTTATTTTTTATCTGCTTCCATATATTTTTTATCTGCTCTTAAACTGTTTGATTTCCGATAATAGAAATAAATTTACATACAAAAGAAATGCACCTTCGTAAAGCGAGATAAAAAATGTACTTGCGTGACGAAACGGTGAATTTTAATCAAGACGACGTTATTCACAGTCCCGTGAAAATTCGATGTCCTTTCTCTCCGAGAGAGGAACAATTTAGTGGAACGCGCGGTTCAGAAATTGTCGCGACAGATTTTCTATGTTTAACAAGCGACTCGTAACACGGTTAACGGAAAAATAGAAAGCAATCGATTTTTCGACCGCTTTACATTCGACCCGCTAAATGATATAGCAATGCTCGCATGCACGATACATATGTATGTTATTTCATACCGGAGAGTTACCTACATAGCCAGCGTTGTACGCAACGGCTATATAATTTACACGTGCATTATATCAGTACGTTCCATCTGAAATTCATTCAGCTATTCACTCGACGGGATATTTCCAAATACCAAATATATTATCCGATCGATAACATATGCCATAACAAACTCTCGCATCGTTTAATCCCACATTTCATTTTTATACAATTTCGCTATCTTTACGTATTAATTTCTTCATGTAATTGGTAAATTATTAATGAATTCAATTTATTATATCGTATTAATCGTATTGTTGTACTGGCGATAAATTTAATGCCGACATTAATCTCTCTCTCTCTCTCTGTCCGTCAACCGGACGCTAACGATTACGATTACAATCGTTCGCGTCGCGCAAGGATTTTTAACACAATCGCGGTTTTCTCAGATTATCGCCGACTGTCCCCGCAGATTACCTATATGGAAAAAGGTATTCACCGTATAAGATCATGCAAGGCGGGCCATGAAATATGCTGCGACCTGCCACTACGC
>VBVQ01001091.1:21530-40477 GCA_011636635.1 Tetramorium simillimum
GCTTTCGATCGGCGCGCTACGTTCACAGCCGATGAGATGCACGGAAAAACGCCGAGCCGCCTTGCATGATCTCATACGCTGAATACCTTTTTCCGTGATAGACGAAAAAAAAAATAATAATAACGCACGTATCGAAATGCGGTTTCGCGTCGCTTGAGTTTCGCCTCGAATTGCACGCGCGATTTCTGCCTCGAGTAGAAAGTACGGCTAGGAACTAATAGCACAGCCTTGTAGGGCAGAATGCTCGCGACGAAAAATGCTCGGACAAAAGTTTCGTCAAGTCACAAGAGCTTTTACGAGGAAATATGCTGGTCTCGCTGGACTTTCTGAGCGAGCACTTTCGCGCGATTTTTGACTACCGCGCGACTCTGCGGAAACTGCATTCCGCCCCCGCAGACATATTCGCGCCGACTAAATATACCATGCTGATCAAACTTGTCTCATTCCTTGGCGCAAACAGAGCCGATCGAAAAGCGGCTAATTATTTTATCACATAAAAAAACGACAAAGTTCACGAGAAAGTCAGACGAATAATACGTTCAGAAAATCCAAACGTTTTTAGCTAAATAATTAAAACGATAGGAAAAATGGGATAATAACGAAAAGTAGAGATATCCCTTCATTAACGCGATAAAATCTGTGTGAATGAAATTGAAAGTCATATTTGTAAATATTAATTCGATTAGCTACTACTAATTCGATTATCGGTTTTTATGCAACAGTGTTACGTAATTGTAAATATAATTTTAATTTGTTCTTTAAATCATTTTTTAGCACACTGTGCACAAACAACTTTTAGACAACTTTTAAATATTCCTTATTTTTAAACACACTCTTCGGCCGAACTCTCGCGTGTACGTTTACGGCGTTTCACGCGCGTTTTATGCTTCAGATACTTTTTTCTTTAAGATTTCGTAATATATCGACGCTTCGGAAGAAATTCACATGGCACAGAAGAGATGCGGAAGAAAAGATTGATAAATAGATCGGCTATTTACACTTGATCCGCTCGGTCCTGGGTGAGATCACTGCACACTGCGATCGTTTCTCCGCGAGAGAGAACGGCGCGACAGGTCGGACCACGCGCACCGGTTAAGCGCGACAAACTGGGAATTCGACGGCGTGGCGGCGTGAATCTGGCCGGTGCCGCGCTCGGTTTTTCCTAGGGTACGAGCCTACCGTACGGTACCGTTGGAGATCCGGTCGGCAAACCTGCCGGCCGCGTCTATTCGCCGCGACAAAGAACCGCGCCGGAGAAGAAGAG
The DNA here is from genome assembly GCA_011636635.1 of Tetramorium simillimum. Lineage (NCBI taxonomy): Eukaryota > Metazoa > Arthropoda > Insecta > Hymenoptera > Formicidae > Tetramorium > Tetramorium simillimum. The sequence goes on from VBVQ01001091.1 coordinate 22,795, forward strand.
GGAAGCGCCGAGCCTATTAATCGAGTTAACGAGCGAGGACAGCGGCGAGGATCGGCGAAGAAATCCGTTCGATAATGCACGCCGCAGGTGACGCGGGTGTCACCTGGCTTCTCGAGGAATTCTAGGGTTCGACACCTCGGGAAATTTCATTGATCCAGTTAACGCGCGAGGACAGCGAGCGAGAACGATCGCAAAAAAGTCTGTCGAAGGATAATGAGATCTGCATATATAATAACGTGGAATAACTGTCTTCGAGCTGCCCAAGATAATCCTAGACATTTTCTTCAGCTTTTGAAAAGGAACATCTATTAAAAAGTATTGAAAATGTGCATGAATCATCTCTCCCTCTCTTCGAACTGTAAAATATTTCAAATAATTGAATAACTAAATCAATACTTTTTCATAAAAATTAAAGATTCTCTTCAAATGCTTATTTTAAGAAAGTGATGAAGATGCTTCTGTAAATAATACGAAAATATTAATGACATTTATTAAGATTGTATTTAATAATGTAGATTTAAGAATAGCGTATACTACCACTTATAATTATTCAAACAACTTGAAGAGTAAAAAAATAGAGAGGGTTACAGTCAGTTACATCTGGAAAAAGTAATATTTATTTATGAAAACTATATTTCACAAGATAAACGAATAGATTATAATGTAATATTTAATTACGTACAATTTCAATATATTATAAAATCGTAAAAGCGTTAATTACTCTAATAAAGTGATATTTGTGCCAACAACAATAGAACACTTACTTAAATTTAAAAATCGAAATGTCTGTCGTTCAAATAATTATAAAACATGTATAAGCGGTAAAGTGCCGTATTATTTTTGAACGATGAATAAAGACATAAAAAATAATGTAGACATGGCAACGCATCTTAAATTATGCAATCGTTATTATCTATAATTACATTATTGCAAGCTGATTAAATTAATCTCATCCAAAGCCAGCCGCTATACTTTCTCTTCCTTCAGTCACTATCGTTACAATTCATTTGCCACTTAATAATAAAGAAACAAAATTGCCGGTTAAAGGCGAGTGAACAAAATGGCAAAGTTAATAAAAAAAGTAAAATAAAAGATAACGACGCGGACTGGAGAGAACGCGCGGACGCGACTCAGGAAATTCTCCCGTTGTCTCACAATGCCCGCCTTCCCATCCGGGTGAGCGAGTCCGCGGATACGATTATCCAAGCGTACAATGAAGAAAACGTCGTCGCGTGAGATTAGCGCGTTATTTGCATCTCGACGTGAAGCGCGCGAGAACGAGGATCTGTCCCTATCTCTTGCGGTTTTGCCCGAGCATTTTTCTAGCCTTTTCAACATCGCGCAATATCTCTCCCGGCTCTAGCGTTTGCTGCTACTCTCGCGGGAGTGTTACGCGTTTTCGAGGTCGATTGGCGGTGTATTACACCTGGCTTTCACTTTCGTGATTGTCAGTGCCGTACGACCGTCGTTGCTCGTCGTCGCCGCTCATGCATGGAACGTTTACGCCCGCATTGTGCCGCGATAGACAAAAGAGGATAAGATTAATTTAAAATTCGAGATAGGAGTTTGCCAGTAACGTCACAAGTCAGCCTCGAATGGCGAATTTGCTCATTTGCGGCTGACTTCTATCCTCGATGATACATCTCTTTATTCGTCATCAGCATTGTGTCTGACTCAAAAACTTGTTTTTTTTATCGTCTGGCTCTTAGACAAGTTTATCCGCAATTAGACGGACGAATTTATCTTCTAAATAAATCTCTATTCTAAATGAAATTCTAAAACTGGTTTTTCCATGTTAATCATTAGAAAACTTTATTTAAAATAAAGTTAGCTTGTTCGTCCAAAAGAATCATGAATAATTTGCGATATCGATCGGATGATTCCTCCTTGCGCTAAAAAAAAAATTCAATTCTACTTGGTTTCCTCTTACATCGGACGTAGACCACGGGCTGTGAGTTGAAACAACGCTCGGCACTGTCGATTAGCTCGTCCTGCCGTTCACCGGTGATCGATCGGTTCACCTATTCACCTGGATTCATCTTCTGGTAAATTCATAAAGACCTTGCTCTTCCTTTCGCCTCGTCTTCCTTTCCCTCGTCTAATCCTTTATTAACGTATTAATATGGTAACGACATTGAAAACCTTCGATTTTCTTCGTCAGTTTACTCTATGAAGCTTTTAATCGAAAGGTGTTTCTTATTTTATGTCATTTAAGAAGTGGAACGTAAGCCAGTCCAGGCTACAGCCTCTGGTCAACCTAAGCTTTCGAAAGTCGACCGTACAAGTCTTATCAGCGACACCCGGAAGACGTGCCCGCATGTTTCAACCGCGCAATTACTATTTCTTTTGGTTGATTAAACAATCCCGATAAAGATATGCCGCGAGCGAGGCTTGTTTTAGGTCGGCGACCAGCTCGCGTCTGAATGATAAACATTAATCAAAACGTTCAAACAGCGGAAAAGCAGTTCTTTCCTCCGGCAATCCTGTAACTAATGCTCTCAATGTCGTTGCGCTGTTCAAATTGTAATTGCGTGTCTTCGCCAGAAGATATCATCGCTGGAGATAAACTTTATAAAACAAGAAATAAAAACTAAAAATATATCAACAAAAAAAATCACAATTTAAAAAGAAAAAAAATGAAAAATTTATGACAATATATATTCAAGGAAATATATTTCCTTCGAAAATAAATTGTGAAAGTAACCTTCCAACATCTCAAGTCGTTTGCAACGCGTGCGAATTAATTTAAATTAAAAAACATAAGGATAATCATTACAATTATGATAATTATCAAGACAGTTACATGATTATTACATTAAAACCCAGTAAACACAAAGTAACAATAATGTAACGTCACTGTCATAATTACCCACTCAACAATATAACTACAGCTCAACATGTCTTGTATATAACAGTTATATCGTTGAGTAGGAAATTTTAACATAGGACGTTACGTTACTGTTACTTTGTTGTTTGCTGGGAAGTACATTATCACATGATTATTCAAGACATACTTTGAAGTATGAAAACGAGAATTGTCAAAGTAATTAAATTTAAAAGAAGAGAGACGGTCCGTGCAAGATTTATCGACAATTTTAAGAAACTTGGAAAGAGCACGAGACTTCTATGAAACATAACAACGATGAAGTTATAAGGCTATCGCATTCTCAGGTTTATCATTTATCTCGCAGTACGAGCGAACAGCCGTGGATGAATGAAAAATACAGTTTCGCCCGTACTACACTCCACCATTCACATTATGCGATCGCGCTATCGCGAACGTCGACCTCGGCGATATTACGATCGTACATCGTACATACATACGTACGTACGGCCGAGACCGGATGTCCTTTTACCTGCGGAGGAAGGGGGTCACCGAATTACACCCGTATGCCCGACGGACACGCGAGCGTGCGCCGCGTTTCCAGGAACAAAGGATAATTCGTCGGCCTAGATATCGCGCCGGCGGATCGATGCGCGCGGGGCTTACCTGGCCGATGCACCTATCGACTCGCAGAAAAGGCAGCGTGGCATTTGACTTTCGAACTATGCCATCGGCATTCGCAGGAGTGTCCGCGGAGAGCGTCCGCTCTCGCCCGTGGCCGAACGCCGTTGTATAATCCCGCCTGCGGCCTAAACGTCGCATCAATTGATCAATTTCTGATAGTTCACAGCCAAACCGTGCACCTCTGAAACTGACGCTCTACCAACAATGCACGATTATGCAAGGCGCGTTCTTAAAACCGTTCGAAAATAAAGCCGACTTCGACGACCGAGTCTATCGGGACGAGAAGAAATTGCAACGTTATTTACTCGTTACTTTAATTTGTACTTGTAATCATTTAACCGTTTGGTACTTCTTGTTTACAGCACTCGTTGTACTTTACTGCCGCGGATTTCTTCGCGGTTAGAGCTAAGCTTTTCGCGCAGAGTCACGTGCGACACATCGCCGGTAATTCTTCTGGTAATTTCTGCTGGTCGGACGGATAGAAATGAAAATCATCCCATAAATTTTCGTAATCGCAGAAATTATTTTCCGCCGAGAAAGGAAGGGAAATGAACGCGAAAGCGATGAGAAACCGCGGGCCTCATAGAAAGTTACCGGTGAACCACTTTCGCAGGAGAGATTATCTACTTAAGTTATATCAAGCCGAGTTATCAGAGCGATCTTTTTCCCTGAGCCTCGTAAGAGTCCCGCGCGAACTACGCAGGCCTGATTTTAATTACAGCTTCATTCGCGCGGGACGATAAATCCGTCGCCGATTGTTCAATCCGCGATTCAATTCAATTCTCACAATTATAAGTCTTGCGCAATCACCCTTCGATTTGATTCGATTTCCTTATCTTAATTAGCTTAATTTAATTTATTGATTCGATCTTCTTATCTTAATTTAACTTATTCTACTTAATGACGAATTCAAACAGGAATTTTTTTTTACTTTCTGCAATGGCAAACTAAATTAAATATTCTATTCAATGCGATCCGCTTGCCTTCTGCAAATGCAAGTATAATTTTATTGAATTAAGTTTTTTTCATTGGAAAATATAATTTTAATTTTTCATTTTTTTGCAATGGCAAACTAAATTAAATATTCTATTCAATGCGATCCGTTTGCCTTCTGCAAATGCAAGTATAATTTTATTGAATTAAGTTTTTTTCATTGGAAAATACAATTTTAATTTTTCATTTTTTTGCAATGGCAAACTAAATTAAATATTCTATTCGATCCGCTTGCCTTCGGCAAATGCAAGTGTATTATTACTGAATTGAGTTTTCTTCATTGGAAAATACAATTTTTCATTTATTCAATTCAGGTTACTCATTTGCAGATCTAATCTGACTTATTCAATTAGATTCCACTTGTTACGCTAAGACTATATTTAACACGGTGAAACACTCTTATGGTCAAGGATCATACAGCTAAAATGAAATAGACGAGTGTTGTTACGCTCGAAGTCACAGCCTGATTCCTCTCGAATCTTTTCACTTTGATCAATCTCCGTTTTCTTTTTCCTTCCTTCTTTCAGTCGATCGTCGATGGCGCCGCGACTTCGATCGTAAAATCGCTCGGTGTTCTCTTTGTTCGAATGATTTTTATTGATCAGTCTGAATGGATACACACACTCGTGTCACTTCGCTACCTTTTTTTTTTCTCTCATATCTCTCTCTGTATTTTTCCTCATTTATTGTCCGTTCTGCTCGTAACGCAGTCGGCTGAAAACAACAAGGTTGTAGAAGGATAGAAAGCTACGTCTAGAGCGCCCGCAGTCGGTCCTCGCTTCGGAAATAAAGGCGACGTGCAGGGACGAGACTTTCGTCTTTCCGTCTTGAGCCGCAAAATCGCCCTCCTCTCGCTAACGGTCGCCGCGTTCGCGAAAAGTCGGCCTCGCTTTCTCGCGCGAAGCGCCTTTTTTTTTTCTCTCATCACGTCCAAGTTAAAGTGGCCGTTGAAATTGCGCGTAAATCGGCTCTCTAATATCGTCGTTGTGTTTATTAAGTGAGGCCGGCTAAGCGGCTTAGAACATCGCGCCGTTAAATGCCCAAGTGAACGCGCGATAAAACACCTCGCCGACGCATCGTTAAGCACTTGCAAGGGAAAATTACGGACGCGGTTCGCGCGAATCTCTTATTGACACACAAAGGAACTGAAACATTAAGAACAAATTTGCCGGCATTGTGCTTCCTAAAAATTATTAAAATATTACGTCGAGTTATGGAAAATTAATAAAACAAAATTGTGATAGGGAAAAATTCATCCGAAAATAATAAAACCGTTAAAATAATGGCATATTGGTTGGCATGACTAGAGATTTTCTCTAATTATTCTAACAAAGAAACGTGATTATGAAGATCGTAACAATAAAAATTTGTTGAAATAAAAAAAAATTCTATTGGATGTTCGGACGATTAACAGATCGACGGCCGATTTTGATTTATTTTAATCTCGCTATGCTGACAGCCGATCATCACGATATCCTAAGACGAGGGAGAAAGACGACGGAATAATCCCGAAGAGGCGCGTTTTATTCCCGAATGGACCGAGCCGCAGGATAATAGTATTAGGATGACAAAGAGCGACCGTGTTACCGGTTCGTCGAGCAAAAGCGATCCCCACGAGAGCGAATATCGTGCATCCGCTGTCACCAAGTGTAAAGACATTATTAGCGTAAAGGGGGGACATTAAAAAGATATTAAAATATGGAATAAGGAAACAGGAGAATCGAGATCCTTGCACGCGAGCGCAAGGGATACAGGACGATATATCGGTATACACATATAATATATATATAATTTATATATATATATATATATTTATATAGAGAGAGAGAACCAGCTAAGCATTCTACGATACGATCGAACTGTCGAAGACGAGAGGCCGCGGAAATCTTGAACGGCGAAAATTCGCTCTCGCAAATTTTACCATCAATTAAAAAGAAAGAAAAAGAAAAGGGAAAAAATTCCAAGTACAGGCAATTTTGAAAACACTCGCGATTATTCGACGTCGCAGTCGGGGTTGCAATGCATTATTAATCCTTTCGACACTTTAAAGACGATGAAAAATTTTTTAAACTCATTAATTTGGAAATTAAACTAGTAGCTTTTTTTTAGAAACGAGGTAACAACAGTAATGTTATAATAATATATAATACTATAATTGCCAGATCACTGACTTAGAATATTTGTAATTATAAACAGGATAATTAATAGCTTCATCTCAATGCAAACTATTAGATCTTTATTTGATCATATTTCGAAAAGTATTTATTTTCTCTAGAAGAATAATGAAATAAAAATAAATAATGAAAAATAAACAATTTTCGAAAAATAAATAAAATAAAGATATCTCTACAAAATATTTCTCTTTTGTTAATAAAATATCTATATTTCCTCTTCTTAATTTAAATACTACAGATATGGATCCGAAAAAAGACGCAGATTTCCGCTAGATAGGAATTAAAAACGTTTAAATAACACCTAAACAATCGTAACGGTAGTGTCATTTAGGGATGCGTGTCTTTCTACAGAAGCCAAGCAATTAGAAAGCGTCTTGAAAGGATTAAAATTCGTTAAGAAATATGTGCTAATTGCATCGCTCTACACATCTGAACATCTCTCGTTTCGACGTTCCGAACGATCGATCGGTTAATACGATTTACCCGCGATTCATTAACCGATTATTAATATTGTTTCTCGGTCCAGCCACGCGTCCGCCAAGCCGAGAACCGTCACTCCCCCAGATTTCTTTTTTTTTTCTCTTCGATCCTGAGGCAATTCGAAAAAACGAATCGAGCCGTTGTCTGGAAGAAAACGTATAAGCAAAAATTGATTTGAAAAATACATTTGAATTTTATCATGTAAAAAAATATACAAAGAAAATTATATTGGTAATTAATATAATAATAGTAAGATAAGAATATATTGATAAAAAGATGATTTTAAATTACATTAAATCGGAAAGCGATAACATTAATTTATAATAAAATAAAAAATTTCCTTCGACTTTTTTCTAAATACGATTTTTGCTTCTGCGATTTTCTTCCAGCCTCCTGTTTGAATTTCAAAATTGAAAATCTCGAAGGAAAGCTCGTTCGCTTTTTTTTTCCCGTCGGAATGAAATTCCAACCGGAGAAAATCGGGAGGTTGCGACTCGGTTGCCTCGACTCTAGGACGGTAGGTCCAAACAATCGCCTGCCTTGAGGCAAGGGACCGATTAGGTCCAACAGCGATGAGATTGCTGTGATTGGTTGAAACAATATGTGGCTGTCGCCCGCAATTCTGGGATACGGATCCAGCGATAACATCGTGATTAGGAGAAATTACATTTTTTTTTCAATTCCTGATGAGATAAGAAACAAAATACCTGTATTATATTATGCATAATTATAAAAAATGTCACATACGCGTGAGATTCCGTCAACTTTGTCACATAAGCGAGATCGGCGAAGTTGAGGAACTGATCGCTACGGCGACATATCCCAGAACAGCAGACAATGCCCAAAACTTTCGAGCTTTCCACAGAACGTTTTCTTTATTTTATTCGGAACATGTCGATAATATGACACTCAATAAATAACAGAACTTCTACATCTCCAAATTCTGCTGTAAGATTGTCCTGCCGAATCGCCAGAGTGCGAGGCTTTGCGTGAAACGCGTTTCTGTCATCACAAAAATTAAAGAAAAAACAAAGAAAGAAAAACAAGGCTCCCCGGGTCTGGTTCGCACGATTCTCGACATTATCCCACACCTAATTATCCTTTGAAAAGGATTATGTAATCATAAAAATTCACAAATTCATATAAACTACTTTTTTACATTTAATTATACACATAACGTAAACATATATAACTTATATAATTATATATTATATATGTACAATTACATATAATATATATTTATATATACATACATATATAACATATATAAAAATTATATTTTTTTTCCCCATCTTTATTTTTCTGCTCTCGAGAGAAAATCGCGCGACCGAAACCCGGTTCGATTTTTGGTGGATCGATTATGCCAAAGGCAGCCTTACGTAACAAAACGGGTGATATTACGTAACAGCCGGTCTTTATGGATTGATCGTCCACTTTCGTTTGCTATTTTTGACTCTTTTGGAAAGCCTCGTCTCTCTCAAGTCCAAATATTTATCTAAACAGGCACTTGACGAAAGAAAAATCAATCTGTCAATGTCATATAAATCTGAATAATTTTACTTGTACTCCTTGAGCGAGTCAACAATTCCTGGCCCTCGGTACGGTCGCGAGCGAGGCGCTGTTATTAGCGAGCGAATAATGCGGAAAGAGCGTGTTCGCGGGGGAGATTCGGAAAGACAACCCCTGAAAAATAAAGGAATTATAATAACGATGCGTAGATCATGTTTTGGTACGTACACGTGTTGTACGGCGCGCTTTCAATGCTGTTTTCATTTTCATTTTCTAGGTATTTCTGTTTTTTTTTTCTGTATTTTCTTTTTCATTTTTTTGGTCGAGGAGGCGTCGGTAGTAGTTACCGGACGATGACGGTGGGCGAGAGTGGTGGTCGAAAGAACGAAAACCAGCAGCAGGGTGCCTACTGAAGACAACAACACAGGAAGCACGCGGGGGTCTTCGTCACCGCGCCCACGGTTACGAACGATCACGGCGTGAACAATCTATCGCGTGCGCATCACGGGCGATCTTCCGTTATCGTTCGCTTAAATCTCGGCCCAATCGGACCGATCTCTCGTCCGTACGGACGATCAATCGGTTCAAAACCTAGAACGAAAGTTGACCGAAAAGTTAAATTCGGTGCGCAACGAACGGCACGTACATTGAATTTTGCTAATTAATAATTCATTTACTTTCTCCCTTTCTCTAGAAGGGATCGACGACGAGCTGAACTGGGAGATTAATCGGCATCGGTAAAGCCGATTAACGGCCGATCGACACACACACACACACAGTCGCTCTCTCGCCGATGTGACCCTCTGATCTCTCAGTACGATCTATTCATCCTCTAGTTTGATTCTAGTACCGGAAAGAGACAAACGATGACTTAAGATTAAAAATTAACTCGACATCGACCGATAAATATTTTAACTGCGCTAAGACATCAAAATGATACAATTATTCTCAACTAACTGCAAAAAGATAGGACACAATCTTTTGCAGCTTGTAGGAACAGTGCGTCTTACATATGGACTTAACGGTAAGTTTAACAGAGGCAACGGGAATTTTGCGGAGAAACGGACACTGCGGTCAGCGTTATCAATAGACACCCTGAGTAGAAACTGATAAGAGCGTATAGATATAGATAGAAGGTAAGAGATGTAGAGTGGAGAGAATAGACAAAAGAAGTTCGAAAAGTGCCGAGTTTTTTTTTTTTGTAGACAGATTAGGACAGTTCGCCAAGTTAGAGGAGGAATCCGAGCGTGTCCGATCGTAGAGCAAGGTGCAATATCAAGGCTACATTACGATTAAATATGAAGACTATGCTATCGCAAGTTCGCGCTCGAATATCTATAGACGGAATGAAGTAGAAGCGGATTTTCAGAACGATACGAAAACAATCGCGAGTCTAAGTTCGCCCGAGATCGGGTACGCTCTACGATCGGCCTGAGAATCGGCGGTGACGTGGTAAAGGAAGAGTGAAGAAAACGGCGTGAGTCGAGTGTAGAGAGCTGGTGTTCGATTCCGTGAGCACCCTCCGTACTTACCACTCACTCATGCGTCGCCAACATTGTTCCTTTGGCAAAAGGAAAAAGGGGGCTTGCTTGAGTCGAGCCAATCACCTTCGCAATCACTCTTACTTGAAACTCTACTTTCTCGTATGTATAAATTACTCGCTATTCCTTTACATTTTCATTTTTATCCATCGCGAAATTGGTATACATATTTGTATCCTTTTTTTTTCTCAAATTAAGACTTAACTATTGATAAGTCATTGAAAATTTTCAATCAAGTCAGAAAATTTGATTAATTTTTTGAATTAATTTTGGAAGATTAATTTTGTGAATTAAGGAAAGAAATTTTGTTGAATAAAAAAATTCAAATTTTTTTTTGGCAAATTAATTAATTCTGTGGCTCGAGGGTGTCGCGAGGGTGTCTCGGCTCGACCCGGAATATTAACAAAATAAAATTTGCAACAGACTAACCTGAGGCGACCGAATCTTCACACTGCGGCTAGCAAATGTGTTTTAAACTACACCGATCTTTCTTTTGTGTTGATGCTCTTGATTCTATGATACGACAATTGAAGTTACACATATATTTCATATCGAGACTCTCTGTCATCATTATTTCCTTTCATTACGAAAATCAGAGATTTAAGAATATTCTTCCGAAAAAACACACATGCTATATATCACAAAGAAATCGAAGACGTGCCGCATAGAATTCAATATAAAATAAAATTTTTTAAAATAAGTAATATATATGTATATATAAATTAAATTTAATAACTAAGTCAAATTATAAACCTGGTTCTCAATATGTTCAATAAACAGTCTCAAGCCTGTTGATGAATTATCCGCGAATCTTTCAAAATTTCTGTTATGAGTATCTATAATTCATATTTTCATATATTTTTTTCGAAATTCTTAAAAGTATAAAATAAAATTATCTCGATTATTTTTGCTGAAATAGTCAAATGAGTTCAAATTTAATTTCCTCTTTTCATCTTAGAAAAGAAATGGACGGTACTTTCGCGTCTTCGATTCCTCTGGAGATTCTTACCTCGAGTTTACTCGGCAAATCGAGAAAAAAAAATTTCGAACATCACGGAACGGAACCATCTCGAGAGAATGCTCTCTCATCTCGAGTTCTACTTAGTCAAGTGAATCATCATCCAGCTGCAGCGTGAAGCGCCACCTTATCCGCGATTGCGCCTCTCCAAGAGGATACTGCAGATGCACAGAGGCAGAGGGGAACAGCGCGTGATGGAAACGGTCTGAATGCGCAAAAAAAAAGGAAAACTTCTTTAAGAGGAGAAGCACTTCGTCGTTGTTGAAGTTATAATTACTTCCCGGAATTACTGTCAATTATTAATTTTACGACATTACAGGGTAAATGTGACCTAGTCGAATTTTTCAATGATAGAATTGATTATCGCGCATTTGATTAGAGGAGTTTGAAGATTTCAGGATAATAATGAATTGTTGCATTATATAATAAGTTAAATATTATTGGGTAATAATACGCAAAATAAAAAAAGGAATTTTGTATCTCAAATATTTCTTTCTTCATTTTATGATATTAAATATATTAATTTCTTTTGCATTGTTAAAACTTCGTAACAATATATTGGTGCGGATTATTTATCCATATTTAGGAAGTTATATACACTTGAAAAAAATCAGACTAGAATTATCAAGGACGCAATAACTGTACAGAAAGACTCTTGTCATTGAAGATTTCAACAACGTCACAATTACCTCGAGTTCACGACTGGAGGATTCGTTACAGAAATAAAGCGGTAAATCCGTAATTTGTAAGGCCCACTTTAGATGCAATTTTAGATTGGCCTCACTAACTGCGGAACTTTCACACCGAATCCTCAGATCGACTCTTTTCGTACGAGAGGATAATGTCTTTTGCGCGCCGCGTTGTCATCGCGATGAGAATGGGAAACGCAATCTCGACGGACATACCGGCAGTACGATATAATGGTTGTCCGATGCATAATGAAAGTCTGCGAGATAAGTCGATAGACAGATAGACAGACGGTTCGCGCTGGCGCTTCCGCGCAGAGCAAAGACGGTATTGTTACAAAGCGATTATTCTGTAGAAAAGACGATGAAACTTGGGTTTGTTAGCTCACCTGGCACACGACCAGCGTAGCGTAGGTGCGTGCATGCATGTATTCATACACTCGCAGTCGACGAGGACGATTAATGTTTCGCGTCTGCTTTCCTTTTGTTTTTTTTCTCTCTCTCGTAAAGTAGCATAAAAGATGAAGAAAATGAAAAGGTCGACCGTTTCCAGCGCGCACCCGATTTCTTCGAAGGAACCCTCTCAGATGACATTATGTGAGTATGTCTCTCTTTCTCTCTTTCTTCTTTCTTTCTTCCATTCTCTCTTTTTCTCTCACATTCTCTCCCACATTCTCTCAGTGTTGTTTTGTTTCTCCGTCTCTCAACAATGTGATTAAAAAAAAAAGAGGAAAAAAAAACAGATCGTGAGAGAATTGACGAGGAACAAATTCTACCATGCAGATTATTTCCCGCTTTCCCCCCTCCTCTTTCTCTCTCAATATCATCTCTCTTCCCTCTCTCCCTCTTTCTCTCTCGTTTATGTATGTGACTCTACGTGTCTCTTCCTCGGTCAGATCCAGACCCTAGCGATAATTAGGGGCGAGCCCAAAGCACGAAGTGCAGCGGCGGGGGGTTGGGCCCGTCCATGGGGGGCGATCATCTGAAGCGCGGATGCATCATCGGCGTCAGCATCGGTCCGGGAAAGCCCATCGGCGCAGCGGCGAAGGCCGGATGCATCGCGGCACCCGGTGGTAAGGCTCCTATCATGCCTGCAAAGCAACGCAGCGACAGATTAGCACGACTCGCGATCAAATCTCGCGGGAGGGGCAAAGAAAACAGTACGTTGCCCACGTGCGGCATACACGTGCGTTTGATTACTCGAGCTTGACGCCGCCAAACGAGACGACGTCTTGTCTGCAGGATCCCGTAATAGGATCTTTTTCTCTCTTTCACTCTCTTTGGAGATTGGGATCCCCAGGTATACTTACGTCGTGACTGTTCACGTTACAAAATAATAATGGGTCCTGCGTGTTGAGTAGTTTCAATTTTTTTAAACGTACTATTTTTTTACTATTTGTCATATATCGCGCTCGTTTTTGAAGGAATATGCAGCCTTCAGCGCAAAATAAGTCACAGAATCGTCGTGGCATTTTGAATAAAAGTTTAAAAGCACTTCAATGGATTAGGAAATGAAATAATCCTCCAATATAAATAAATAAATAAAATTTTTAAGATAAAAAATGAAAAATTTTAGACAAAATTAAATCTCTTCAATATTAATATACATGTATTTTTTAATTACTACTATAAATTTAATTACTATTATTTAATTAATTAATAAATTAAATTTTTCATTTGAGATTTAATTTAATGCGTCTAAACTATGTTTCCCTTATCCGATTATATAATAATATTCAGATGTGCCACAACTCAGACCTATGTTCCGCTGAAAAGGAAGTTGCCTGACAGCCGAACGATTATTGCATCGAAAGAAATCTGTATCGGGACAAATCCGTGAGATATTAGTTGAATTAGTCTCCCTTGAGCGATCGATCGGGATGCGCTTTGCTCTCTCATGCGATCGTCTCCGATTGCCGAGATAAGCGTTTAGCCGGCCGAGCGTGAATTCACGTGTTCGATCTTCTTCGCGACGAGTCTCCCCTTGTCTCCTTTAGATAAAGTCCGAAGGACTATGCCACCCGATCTGTTCTCGGCAGTCCACGTTACTATGTTCTACTCAGCACGTGCTGATCAATACGAGTCGCCAAACTAGATATGCGTATACGATAGGTACATAACGTACGTAGAACTCAGCTCAGCATGCAGTGCGCCGCATACGCAATACAAATCACAAACAAAACTGACAAGAAAGTGGTACCACACAGAGAAAAACCTCACACCATACAAGGAACGAGTCTCACTCGGGGGAAGACGCAACATCGGTTCGACATTGCGAAATGCATTTACGGAAGCTCGCGTAAAAATCGCTCAGCTGTCGGCAGACCTCTTCCAATAGGAACATCACCGCCAAAAACGCGCTTGGTCACTCACAGAGGTGACTTCAAACTACGGTATTGTCTTTTTTTTTTAATAGCAATCGAATAGTGTAAAATAAGTGGTTTGAAATTCTCGAAAGCATCACTTCGATGCGAGAACATGAATTTTAGGGTTTCAGCTTGGCGTACTTCGCCTGGCAAAATAAAGAGAAAAATCATATTGATCGGACCCTCGATTGAACGCAAGAGATATATACTAGGTAACGTGAAGTCGTTTACTTACTGTTGCTCGGCTCAATTTATCTAAAATCTTTCATTGTGTAACACAAAAGCTAGGCTATGGTGTGAGGGAGATACATTACGTTCGTTCTCGTTGCTAGTTTCTTACTTTCCATGAGAAAAAAAATTTAATAAAATAAAATGCACCGGCGAGCACGGTGAGAAATACAATTCGCTCCCTTCCCTCTTCACGATATCTCCTTTTGCACTATTTATTATTGTTTAACATATTTTTATTATCTCAGATCTCACGAGTCACTCTTCACTCACGGATTCTTTGAACAATTTTAAAATTGTTTTCTTTTTAAGTGAAAATATCTCACTCTTTGCAAGCTTATAACTTTGAACATCGACAAATATCTCGGTAATTTAAAAATCGCAAATCTGTTGAAAGAAAGTCTAATTAAAATGATAGAATAAAGATTTTGATATGTGCTTAAATCTCAAAATTTCAAAGTTCTATTTATAAGTCTTAGCTCAGCTTCGCAATCTTACTTATTCAATAAAGATCATTAATCTTTCATATTGTCATATTGTCATTGAAAAAAGTGACTATTAAACTGATAAAAGAATTCGTGGACAAGAAAGTGATTCGGTAGATTCATAATATTTCCAAATATATAGTGCCAAAAATTGAAATCGTCGAAGTTAGAGCGACTTCGACGAGAATGGTCATCGATCGAAGAAGGAAGGGACAGATCGCGAGAGAAAAATAATTATCGTTTGTAATTATCATTTGTGTCTTATCACTTTGGAACGACAACTTCGAACGACTGTCAGTACCGTGCCCAAGGAAGCAGTTTCTCCACTACTGTATCACAACACCAGGATTCCAAGCTATATATAATATATAAGTAATACTGAAGAGACAAGATGGTAACACGGCTGCTGGCGAGGTAAATAATGGCGTATGTGAGTCGTAAGAAGAGTAACATGGTTAAATCGAGAGAGTGTGAATAAAGAAGCTGAGAACGGAACGGAAAGGAAACAAAGAAATCATACATGAAAGAGATGTATAAAAATTGTAACGGCCGAGCGGCCGGAAAGTCTCTCTTTGTCTTTCGCATAATAAACTGTACAAGGAACTGTACCAGGAACTGTACAGGAATCAAACTGTAGAGAAATAAAAAAAATGTATAAAACTGCGAAATTGCTAATTGGAAACACAATGTAAAAGTAATATTATTTTAGAAACGATAAATACATCAGTGAACGATCGATTGAAAAAAATCGATTGGATTACTTAATATCTTTGCAAATTAGAGAGATACTTTATCATTAAAAATTATCTCTTACAATAAACTATCGAAGATTTATTCGATTAAATAATTATTGAAATTCTATATCGAGTAATAAACAATAATTAAAAAGTGACAAAATAATCGTTGTAATTCATGTGTAACAATCATAGATTTAATAATGCGCAATAATTTTCTGACTAATAATTCATAATGCAATTAAGATTTATTTTTCTGCCTCAATTATTTTCATTATTATTAAACATATTAATATATTGTGCATATTCGTTAATCATACGTGATAATTTCATAATGCATGCTTTAATTACATTTATTTTGATCAACGTAATGGCCAATTACTTTGATCAATCTGATGAAGGAATGATCGTTCACCGATACAGCAATTCTCTATATATTTTCCATATCAACTCTCGTTTACTTTAATTTGCAGTAAGTATTCTCAAATCGGAAAAATCAAATTGTACAACAACAAGTGTTCAAACGTGTTGGAGTTTAGATGGAAGAAGTGTCATTGGCCGCTCGACCCACCTGCTCAGTGATAAAATATTACGAATATACAGAAATATATACACGGTGGCTCGCGAAAGCTGGTCGAACAGTTTCCTACACCGTCATGAGTTTTCGGGAGTCACTACATATATATATTATGTATATACGCATACATGTAGGTGTATTAATGACAATGATGACAAGATTAATCAACAATATATAAGAATAATAATAAATATAACAAGATATATATATAGATATATATATGTATATAGATATAGGCCATGTCACCGCATGCTAATTGCTAAGGACCAACCTTGTAGTGCTTGTATTGTAAAACACGGTTTTAGTAACCAGACTGGGTTCGTTCGACACTCATCGAGGAGTGACCGGGCGCCCTGCAAACGCACCGTTAAAACGTATAAACGAACAAGGACTACAAGACGCTGTGTCGTCGAGATTCTGTGGCGTATCATTCGGTCGAGAATCTTGATCTCTATTGTTTCTATCTGAACAGTCATGTTATTCTTCCCGCCTCGTTTTCGTTCTCTTTGCCGTCTCGAGTCAGTGGTATATACGCGATTTCGCGCACGTCGTCAATTTTTCTGACCCCTTCCCCCCTAAATGTAAAGTCTGTTTCTTGTTTTTATCTGTCTCAACGCTCTCGTTGTCTCTCTTTAACACGTAAGTTTTTGTTTCAAAAGATAGAAGTGGCTGTTGTCATGAATAATTAGTGCAAATTGCAGTGCAACGTGCAACCGAATTAAACTAAGGCATGTCAAGTATTTGGTTAATATCTGACACTTTCTTTTTCTCATCTTTCCCGGCCATTGATCGAGTAGGACTGGGTAAAGGTTATATCAGGGTTGTTGTTACAAAATATAAGGATATAATATATCATATTTCCGATGGAATACCTAAAGTCCATGAATTTAAATTGCTCAATGAAAGAGAAGCTACTCGATCATTGCCTGAAAAATGTTTGCTTAATTCAATATATCGTACAAGACATTAAAAAATTTAATTTTTGATAATGAATAATGTTGAAATGTTAAGTATAAATGATCCATCGGAAACACTCTTTTTATATTAAAATAACATGACAAATCGATTAGATTACAAGTTTGCGGTTTCTGAAGAAAAAATTGAGAGGACATTCCTAGGGAAATCGCTTTCGAAACAGGATAAGGTTTTCAATTCAATATACTTTGTCCAAAACTTCACACGTAATAAAAAAATATAAAAAAATCCTAACCGCGACACGATTTATTTTTGTGCGCTGATTAAAGTACTGTCTTCAACAGCCGTTAAGGGGGAGGGGCGAGGCGGAGGCGATTGGAAAGAAATCGACAAAAAATACCAAGAGGGAAATTTTCAATTTCAACGACAAGGGGGGACAAAAAGACAACAGGGCAGCTCTGTTGAGTAC
>VBVQ01001092.1:0-40488 GCA_011636635.1 Tetramorium simillimum
AGAAAATAATATATTTCGTTCTTTATTTAAAAGAGCGGGGACACGTCTGACCAGATAACGACTATTACTACTGTGAAGAGAAACTCCGTTGGATCAATTGAACTAGCAATTCCACTTTAACATAGATTCGCGTACGTCGCTCGAAGCGACAAATGTTCTACTTTGTGCATACTGAAAAAGCAAAGATCAATTATTTTTAATTAGCGTGCAATAACTTGTGCATACTGAAAAAGCAAAGATCAATTATTTTTAATTAGCGTGCAATAACATTACAAGTTCATAAGTATTCCCATTGCCTAATTACAAGTTCATAAGTATTCCCATTGCCTAATTTTCAATCTTGCAATTGTAGATGTACCTAGTCTTTCGATCAATATAATAGAAAATTACATCTAATCGACATCACCATCTTTGATCACCGAGAGTGCGAGGTAATGTCGCTCTTTCAACATGCACACTAAATCAGAACGTACGTTTGTCGCTTTGAGCGACATGTGCGAATTTATGTTAAAGCGGAATTGCTGGTTCGATCGACCTCGCAGCGTCTCTCTTTGCAGTAATAGTAACCGCTATATATAGTCAGATCCAATTCTCAAGTTTTCAAATAAAGGAAGAAATATTAGCTTTTTTAAATTGTTTATTCAGAATTTTTTATATGTTCCAACGAAAGACTTACATATTACATATAATATGCTTATACATATAAAATAACTTTTAAAATTATCTTTTATTAAATGTAGATGTGCATTCTACTATATAAACTTTATTAAAAATGTATATAAGCATATTAAAATTTTGTTTAAGAAATAAAGAGAACGGAAGCTGTTTTATTAAGAATTAATTATCAAATGACACTTGGTATGTAACATTTCATCGGAACAATCGTCACAATCCGATCGGAAGGAAAGATTCCTACGGGAAAGCGTTAATACTCGCCTTACGGCAAAGAGAATTGTACAAGTGCACCGCGATCGAGTGGCACAAAATATCACCGACATTACGTATCGGAGCAAGCGGAGCATTATCGTCGGTTAAACCGCGGCCGCAATCTGCGCCGTACTAGTCTATATAAAATGTACGCTGCCGATAACAAAGGACCACCCCTTGCTATGGACTAATGGTCTTTACAAGAAGTCCGGTCTGTAAACATACGTCAGTTGTGGAGTTACTCCGGGGGCGACGATTTTATTAGTTTCCGCCGTACAAAACGCATTGCCCTACGATATCTATTTTGCGGATTACCTGATTATTGGTGGTCAGTTTTTCTTTCTCATTTTATTTCCACTAACTTTATATTAATTTTAAATCATCTTGTAAAAATAAAAATAGAGAAATCATTAATGCACTAAAAGAGGTGATCGATAGATTAGCAATATTTATGATGATAACTCTATATATATATATATATATTCAATTTGTTTTAAGAAATATATTAGAATGTATTGTACTCTTAACGAAAGCTCACTCAAGATAATCAAATTTTATTCAGTTCATAGATGTAAAGAAATATGATTAATATCATTACGATTGAAAGTTTTTCTCGCAATTCAACTGTATAATATTCATCAGATTGCGCATTGCACACATATACAATTAGGAAGCATATAATTTGCTTCTTGCTCGAGGGCGTAGTTTCATCTCGTGTATCTAGAAATATGATTTCTGAGAAATTGTCGCGTGTAACGTTATGTGCACGATATCGGTCGCGACGACGGCTTCGATTACCACTTGCTCTTTTCATTAGGAAGCAAAAAGGGCCTCGTGCAAGAAACGATAAGAGCAAAATGCTTTGCAGTAAAATATTTGTTTTATTTTCTTATGTATATGTATATGAAGACGCTCAGGAGTATGCGTGATCTCTTTGGACCCTCGTGCTTTTGCACGATCGTGCTTTCTGTATAATGACAGTACTTCTTTATTTGTAAAAGATAAAAGAGAGACGTGTGTGCAGATTTTTAACATCATTAAAAAAGTCTTTTGTGACAGGAAACATTAATATTTTTTAATCTAAATTTAATGAAAGAATAAATATTACATAAGTCATTTAACACGCAAATTGAATTATTTAGCTGAATTAAATTTCAAAGAGTTAAATAAATAAAGGAGTCATGTTTCGATTCCATTATATGTCACATGAGACATCATACTTTTTTATATATAATAATATAATATTTATAAATATATATTCGTTTATGTTGTCAACTATAATACTAGAAATTATATAGAAACTAAAAAATTAATACTTTTAGAGTCATTTTTTTTAATTTTTTGCAAATATCTGTACAAATTAAAATATTTGTTGTCATGACCTACATCGCACAACTTTAACATATATCTTCGAATGCGAGAGCGAAAAGGATTTAACTCCGCAAAATTCTGGCAAAACAATTTACATCGATTGGCCAGAGAGATTGGTAAGCTGCTTTGTTGGTTGAGCGACTCGTAAGCCGTACTTTAGTCGGTAGTTATATCTCCGATGACCTGTGGAAAAAAAAAATAACATCCTTTTTCCAAGAGCCGCCATCAACGGCTGACTGACGAGCGCGTGTCTCTCGACAGCCCATTCAGTGGTGAATTGATCTCTTGTTTGTTTCATATGATATATACAAATCGCGGTATATGTGCCAGAGGCCAGAGGCAAGCGGAAGGATTTGGCGTGTTAGTTGAGAGACGCTCTCTATAGATAGCCCTATACCGGCAGGAATCCACGACGCGATAAACAAATCCGCGTTGTTCCATATCTCGTAAATTCGTCGAGGCGGAACCGAGGTTTACCAGCTTCCAGGATGGCAGAAGGTCGGGGTAACGTCAGATAAATCTGGCAAACAGACCCTCGGTTCGTCGTAATTCTCGATGTCATCTCAGTACTCTCGCGCCTCATCTAACCCCTGTGTCTCTATCTCGGGCAGATAATACATGCGGTTGATTAATTTTGAAATTCGGCGAAGTAAATATCTCAACGCGATACTTGCAACATACATGTAGTAAATGTCAGTAATTTTCTCTTCTCTTCATTTATTACTTTTATGTAAGAACATCACAAGTAGGTTAAATTTAAAATTACATTTTTTATATAATTAGAACTTGGAAATTACTCTGTTTTATGAAATAGCAATAATGTTAAAAAATAATAATGTATCATTCTCCTAAATACATCAAAGTAATTTAATTCATATATTTAAGAAAATATTGATAAATATATTTGAATAGAATATTATGAAAATGATATTATGAAATTATTATTAATTACATATTCTTTTACTTATAATATTTATTTCTCTTTTAATTAATATGACATAACATTTAAATAAGTCAATATTCCTCCTTTTTCATCCATTGTTTCGTTAATCAATAAATATATATCATTTATGAAATCACAAGTGAAATTATGGATTTTCATGCTTGAACTTTTTTAGGAGTTAGTTACATGTTCAAAGGCATTTTTAGAATGCAAAATTAAAATACATCTTTACTTTTTAGTTGTAGGGTCTTTATAATAGTGGTGGTTTCCATTTGAGAGATTATTCA
Source organism: Tetramorium simillimum (assembly GCA_011636635.1). Taxonomy (NCBI): domain Eukaryota; kingdom Metazoa; phylum Arthropoda; class Insecta; order Hymenoptera; family Formicidae; genus Tetramorium; species Tetramorium simillimum. The sequence continues at coordinate 3,529 of VBVQ01001092.1, forward strand.
AAGCGTAATTTACAAAGGGCTTTCTGCACGACGACGTAATTAGCACTTGCGCGAAGTAAGATTTAAAAGACATCTCTTATTTTCATCGCGCAACGTTAATAATCTCTCTCTTCCTTTCTTTCTCTTTCTCTCTCGTCCCCTTGGTTCCTCATGTGCGCACTATGCATATTGTTAATTTGACCCACATATTACCTGCACCCGGATGCGCATGCAGAAAGTAGCGATATAGAGAGACGTGTATCAGCGGTGCGGTACCGCGCACGCCATGTTACCTCAAGATGAATTATTCCTGCACAAGGCGACAGAATCGTATGGCTTGCAGCGAACATTTTCGCCGGGGGCGAGTGCCCTTATACAGACTGCATAAGGTTTACGCATCAAACTTTAGCAAGATTCTCTCTGATAAATACAGATATGTTACTACTCACCTTTCCTCGCTATTTATAAGTTTGCGTCATGAATTTCGTATACAAGACCATATTTTGAATTAAAATTTAGAAGCAAAGCCTTCGTAAAGTGAATTAAAAAATAAGATATATATTTCGTTGAATCCTTGAGATAATCTCAATTTTGATGTTAAATAACTCCGTAATTACACTTTAAATTTTTATAAATAAAAATATGAATTTATTAAATGGTGCAGAGAATATTTTTTTAGAAATATAATAAATACTTTAAAAGTCCGAACTCGTTATTTTTATTCAAATTTAATATGTTTATGTTAGAATATAAAATTCTGTATAAAATTATATTTTTTTTACATTTATGTTATAATTTTCTTATGATACATTGAAGTTTTATATAAGCCTTATGAAAGAAATGCTCTGTATTTATGTAATTTCTTAAATCAAACAAGCATGCAAAATATTCGAGCGACAAACGCAATACGACGACAAATTTCTGGCTTGACTTATATATAAATATATATAAATGTATATGTATATATATATATATATATATATATATTCTCGTCTATCATATTTAAATATAATTCTTCGTCGTTATCTCGTTCCAGCCGATGCACCTGTTCTTAGTGTTCTTATGTTTGGACGAGTGCATGCACCTTCGCAATGCTTATTGTAGCTGAAAGACAAGGCGATTTGTAACGTCCAATTCCCCTTCGCGTAACAAGATTTATATGTACCACTAGAGAAGAGGTTGCCGAAGACATCTTGCAGAGATAAAGAACCATGACGGAGAGGCTGAACGAAAGAACGAAACAGATAAATATGATTCGATTTCATCCTGTTTGTGATATGGATCGCTTTTTCGAGAACGTATCTTATTATGCATGCATGTACTATAATTGATAAAGTAAATCTAAATGTCAGGATTATTTCCTTCTTGAATGATCACAGCTATCCATTTGTATCATTTTTAATGCTCGTGTGTGCATAATAATTCTGTTTTTCTACTACAATCTATCATTTAATAATTCAGATACATAGCATCCTATTATTATTTGAATAAATGATGATATAATATTATTGCTATATTATAATTACTTGTAGCGGAAGCAAATATATACGGTGGACACGTGAAAACATAAAATAGGAATCCTTAAATCACTGTTAAACTATAGGCAATTAAAGTACTGCCGGGTTTTCTGGCGCAATCTTTTTACGCATATATAGCTTTGCGGCGGAACGTGAAATCTGCGTAATCGTCCGAAGTTGTTTTGCAATTTTATCGGATCGCCGTGTTCCACCAATCGTTATGCCATAAAAGGGATGGAAATAAATAAATAAATAAAAGAGAGAGAAAGAGAAATGGAGGAGAGAAGCGTTGCCGCAACAGCGGCAGCGAAAAGAGTACGGAGTCGGGATACGAACGGCAGTATGCGAAATGTTTGGTATCGGAAAAGCAATTGTTCGGATTAAACGCAGCAGTTTTCGCGTGGTCCCTTTTTCATATCGTGATTTAATTTATTCCCCAACTATAACGCACGTGATCGAATCGCGATTATCGCCGTCTGATTGGGGATTTCGAATTAATTCCATCGATCTACCTCTCTAAGGGATTGATTTCAAATTGCAGGCTATTAGTATCGTCTTAATGAGGGCATGTCATATCCGTATCGACTAGACGGAAAGGAGTTTCGCGTGACCGTACATTATCCGTACAGCGAAGGGATGCTCTTGCTCTAGAAATTTTCTTGTTAATTGTCAATTTATCGATGTAAATTATAAATATAACTGCAAAAAGATTTTGTAATTGGCATACGAATACACTAAATACATTGTATTTTTCAATCTTTAGATTAGGATTTTGTGCTGTGATAAATTTCAGAGATTTCATTACAGAGATGATTAATTTTTTATAGATTTAATTTCTACTTAGTTTAGTAAAATAAAAAGTAAAAAATGAAATATCGATAGATCAATATAATCGTGGTGATTTCATTAATTTTATTGCGCCCTTTCATCGCCATGCGTATGACAATGCACATTTGCTTCTTGCATGTTTGCGCGACGATACATGTAACAATCGCGTTGCGCTCGTTATACTCTACAAAATTAGTTTGTTCGGTAACAGCCCAGCAGGGAGGTTTAAATGGATCCACCGAGTATACCAACGCTATTAAATAGAAACACAATAAGATTATTGCGATTTTAATGTGCTTAAACGTACGTGACAAAATTTGAAATAAAATTGATCGATATTCACGTTAATATTGTAATCTTTTATATTTAAATTGCAGTAGTTTCTATGAATCGGATCTTTCGCCGTTTAACACGATAAATATTTTATTTCATTTTAATTCAATATAAATTTCAGAACCAACAACATTGAACATATTTCACAGTTTAGAGACTTTATTTTTTCTTTAAATAAATTTTTCTTTATTTTTCTATCATATTTTGTTGGCAATATCTTTTATTCGCTTTTATCATGACAGCTAAAATTTGTTTTTTTACATACCAGTCTACATATGTTTTTAATATATTATCTTAAATTATTTTAAAAATTGTTATGTAGAACGTGAATATTTTGAAATTGTCTTGAACGAGAAAGAGAATACAAAAGATTGATTAATGATTGATGATATTTCATTGCCTACAATTTAATCGCTTGAGCACCTATACTACTTAGTGATCCTTAATATAACTTTGATACATTTTAGAAGATTATGCAGCGTTATTTCTCATTACCAACAAAAATAGTTTGGGACATTTTCGATATTCCACGTATCTAGCTTGTTAACGAAGCTGCAAAATGGCCAGGATCATCGCGCGACTCAAAGTAACGAAATTTCCGAGCGAGGCATCCTTAATGGACTATCAAAAACATATTAGATTCTCGTTTGCAAGAATGGAAAAGGAGATAAGGCAGGGTATCTAGTCCGCTTTTGAAGATTTCCCGATTGCGGCAGAGAGCCATTGGATGGGGCAGTGTCGCTTTGCTATTCAAACAAAGCCGCGTAACAGCGCTGATCGCTCACCTCGGAATCCAGTCTTCCCTTCTTGTTCGCAAGGTCGCGCGTAAATCTTCGGCAGGATTCGGGCTAGAAAACAGGGATGAACGACACTTCCGCTCCCTGGCGCGATACTTATTCAAGCTCTGGGAGAAGAGCAGCAGACTTTTCCTCGATCGAATTACTGAACCGCTTTTTTTCCGCTATTCTCGATATAGTGATGTCTTGCCGGAATAACTTCATCGTATGGAATTCCGAAGGAGGATCCGACACAGATTCATTCGAGTTTATCTTCCCTCGAGTAAATCGATTCGGGCGAAAGGGTCGTTTACACGATTGGATTATATAATATAAATTCCGAAGACTCTTAGAGATTCTTGACAAGAAATAAAGAGATTATATAAAAGGGAGAAAGTTCTCCAACTAAAACAGTTCTCTCTCGAATCGACTTGATTTATACAAACAGGATTTATACAAACAGGACTATCAGAAAATATTTTTACAATAGATTTTATATAGCGCGCAAGATTGAGAAGAATTTGTTGAAAGTTGTTTTGATCTCAAGCCAACAAAAACTCTTAATAAATAAACATTTGTTTCATAAGTTTTTATTGGAGATTAGCGAAATTCAGTTTTAAGTAGATATTTATTTTAGATTAACTTTACAAGTACGATAAGGAAACGCTATATTATAAAGAACATGTTGACTTTTTCCTTTTGGAATATTGATTCGACTCAACAGACACGTTATGTGTGTAATGCCACACACGGAATTAGCAATGCAAATATTGCGTTCCCATTTTACGGATGGGCACCCCCTATAAACCACATATGGCGGTATCAAGTTGCTCCTGGTGCATGGGCAAATACAGTTAATATCCCGATTTCAAATTGTATTGAAACACAGACGCAATGCGTCAACGTAAATACCACTTGCAAACTTTCGAAATGCATGCCGGGAACGTCAGTAGAGGCGGATGAGAACAGTTACAACTTCGATTAACATCGGAGACATTGTGGTATTCTTACTCCCTGTATTATCTCTCGCCATCGGTAAACTAATTACAATTACAGCAGTTTACAGTTAAAAAAAAGTAAATCACATTTACAAAGTGAAAATAATAAAAGAGATATAATTAGTTACAAAGTAATTTTTGCATGCTGTGTAATTAAGTAATCTTTTCGCGGATCAGCTAATTATTAAAGCAGAAGATTTAAAGCAGAAAAGAATCATGCGCGTGTAATGAATATTTTTTCCCCTTTGCGTTTTAATGTAACTTCTTCAAACTAAACTTTAGGTGTTTAAAAGTTTCCTTAAGCATTTTATCTCGTAATATTATAATGAAAAGAAAATTCTGAAGTATTTAATCTTAATGTCGTAATGATCTTTCTGTTTAAATAACGTCAAGTATTTTAATATGCTGATTTTCAAGTAGTCTTTCCGGTTTCTCGTAAGATCTGATAGCGTGTTTAATAAATGTTCCAAGGTACGTTTTAAATGTATATTACATAAACGACGCATTAATGTTAAAAAGGAAAACTGCGCGAATTTTCAACAACCCAAGATATGTTATAAACAATTTTGCTAAAACAAGAAAAAGATCAACGCAAATGTCTCTGTTAGCTCCGTCAACTCTAAACATTTGCCTCGCGATAACTCCATACACGCTGCTAACTTTCTACAAGTCAAACCGCTGACTCTCTCAAGCTTAATATGCGAATCGCAACGTTGCATCTTTATATTTCATTGCCCAACCTTCTTTACGGAGACTCGCGTCATAGAAATTATACATTTGTAAAATCTATTTTGGACTAATAGGAAAATGGATAACATTGAATAAAATTTACATTTTTGTATTATTTTTATGAGATACTATATATTATACACATCTTAGTATTGTACATAAAAATTTCTTTTATTAAACAAGGTGAAAAATTTAATCTTTATTTTTTATTTTATTTTCAATCATTGATTTTTATATTATAAGAAAATGTTTATTGCAAATATTTCCTGATCGTTTATTTAAAAATAACAAAATTATTATTCAAAGGTGAATTTATTCGCATCAAAATGATATGATAAGAGATCTAGCTAAGAAGTAAATTGTAATTTTTGTGTATAATTTACAATTCAACCGCCATTACAAGAAGAATATTCGAATGTCTTTGCGTTGCTTGAGAACATAGTCCTTCCTCGTTTATCTTTACTTTGAAATCGGCTTGAACCAACATCGCTGTTGAGGAACCGCGCGAATTTTCGTAGTTGATCTTCGTTAGATCTGTAATCCGTACACAATTGTTTCTCTCTAATAAGAACGCCGTGTATCTAGTCTAAAACGAAAAGCCCGCGCGAGCAGCAAGTTATTTGTTTGATGCTTTGTGCTCGTGGAACAGTAGTCTCTCTTTCGAAAAAGCAGCAGCTGTGATTCCGACGCATAATACTTCTCGGTGCACCAGTGCAGCAAAATGTAATAATGTCATTCCCGTATCTCTCATAATATTCGTAGTGCTTTTGTTTAGAAAAGAGTACTTCTTAAGCTGAAGCATCATTAGTTCGAGAGGAATCCGCAATTAATATATTTTTGCAGCGATTTGCATTGAACAATGACATTAAATGGCAAATGTATATCACATTTCAGCGAATTACATCTCGATGCAATTCTGTGCGTGACTCGCGCGAACCTCATCGCTGCTCGGTTGCAGTTAGCTAGTAATTATCGGAATGAAAATACGGTCATGGCGTTTGCAAGTTATCGGTGATGCGTGATCGAGCATCCCTCGTCTCCGCCTCTCTTTCCGGAAATAACTGGAACTCACGTTATTGACCTGGCGGCAAATAATTGCATCGTTAACGAGTAATCAGACCAGCTGCCCCTTCCCATGATTAAGTAAGACATTTCGCAACAGTTGATCCAAAAAGTAAAAGTAATTCTTCAATCAAAGTGAAGTTCTAGAAAGGATACAATAATAGTTACGTCATTGTGACAGTTATAAATTACGATCAGTTGGTCAACGTTTTTCAGGACACTTGATTTTATTAATCTCGTTATATTTAATCTAATAAAGGCAATATTCCTCGAAACTTCGGGAAACCTTATGCGCATAGTTGGTACCACCGTTGGTATTTATTGAATTACGCAATATCGAGTCTTGTTATGCAGGTAATGTCGATATATTCCCAGGATGTCGTATATGTACTCGGCAAACTAGGCATTGGTTGAAATAACTTGACGAAATATCTCATCTTCGCATACTACGGCAACTCCTGCTCTCGATAACTAGAAAATTGAGCGATTTGATTAAATATTAAGCTTTAACAGGGTATATAGGAGAACTATACTAAAATTCATCGTGCGATCGATGTATGATGCATAATGCACTCTATTAGTTTGCTATTTTTGACAAAATTATATCGTACTTCTTTTATTAAAAGTTTGTAAATTCAACAATAGCTGTATATACGCGCGAGTTAAACACATAATATTCGCTTAATAGACCACGAGCGCAAGCATAAGGATAATATTCGATAAAGTGCATGACAAATTTTTCAATTTTAATTAAGTGTCAATCAAATCCGCAGTATCAGTCAAAAATCCGAAAAGATAATAGCCGCCCTTCATTCGCCTTTGAGCAGGTTTAACTCTTCAAACAGGCGTCATGCATATTCTATCAACGACCTAACCAGAAACCGCAGGCCAGCCTTGCGGTAATGTTAACCCAGCAGCTCTACTCGGATCTATATAGCCTTGACATGGAGGTATGCCCGAGATTGAGGATTTTGAAAAACGATGAAGCAGCCGTAACCGCAACAGCAACCTCCGTTCTACCTTTGACGCGACGCGAATATTACAAAATTGTTTTTTTTCCCCCCTTAATATCTATGCTCCATTTAAGAACCGTGACTAGAAAGTTATGAACCTTCGAGATCATATAAATTTTTTAATTTTGCACATTGCACATCTCGGTAAACATGTGCTACACACTCAAGTAAACTCAAGATGTGCCAACTTGAATCTTAAAATAGAGTAATATCTTTTTTACATTAATGAAATTAATGAAATCTACTTGATAAAATGACTTATACTGAGATTTGACATTTATTGTTCTAACACGGAATAGTTAATAACGTCGCTTGATTCCTTTCACGTCAAAACAATCTATTTGTAGCAATTTGTAGCATTCACCACAAATCATGTTGAGCTACACACAAACATTTAGAAATTAAATATATATTAATCTATCTCAAAGATCTGTAAGCAAATTCTAAAGCAAGTCTGATATTTTTTTATGTGATTGTTTAATCTTCGGTTTATGTTATATATTTGAATTATAAGATGAAAGTTATATGCGCGAGCAAAGCTTTCATCATAATGTGGTCGGTCGGATTTGTTAGTGTAATTAGCGAGTTGTCTTAAGGAGGGGAGAGCCGCAAAATGTTGGAATTATGTTGTCACTCACCTCCTTATCGCCCAGCTGATGAACTCTGCAGTGAAGAAAGGCGGTCTGACCGACTGCTGTAGTGACATTCCGTGGTACATTCGTTTCGAAAGCCGGCACGCCGCTGACGTTGCGACTCCCCTGAACAAGACTACCGCTCAAAACTCTCTGATCGCGAGTGAACGTACCTGCGTGACACATAACACAGAAATGTCAGCGTCAGAAATTAGCATGTCCACAACTGAATCGTAAAACTCGTTAAGCGGCTTTAAGCTGAATAAAGCTTTAAACATTTTGCCGGCTTGAAATTGCGATTAAACGGAAATAATCGCGTAACTTGTCGTTTTTCGTATATTCGTATTTCTAACGTTTCGAGTTACTTCGGACTCTTTGAAGTAATAAAAATTAATAAGGATTATTTCTGCTTTCAGATTGGAAACCATTCGCTGATAAAAGGAACGCAGCTTGGTGAGTCACGGCAGTTTTTTCTTATAAAATTAAAATTAATATACACATATATTCTCGTTATGCAATTTAATGATAAATTAATTTAATTACATAGAAAATATCATATTATCTCTATTATCTAAATGCCACTAAAATGCTAAATCTTTTTATATAAAATCGTAATTGTTCTCGTAATTGGCATTCCGTGAAACTTGTCCTTAATATTAAAACAACTTCACGAGAGGAGTTTATCTTCTTGTCAGAATCACAACAGATACACATCAGACAATGATTCGTATACGCATTGTAGCCAATGTTAGTGTTGACGTTATCGAGGCAAATGGTAGGTTTCGATGGATGCCGCCAGCGTCTACTTAGTTATCGATTGTTAGCGGCGGAACTAGATAAGCTCGCAAGTTTGTATCTGATCTACAGCTAAGACATTGATCATAGATTAATCTGCAGCATGCGGATAGAGGAGAGCTGGAATGGGCGAGCTTGCATGATCTAGCCCTTTATCCGTTAGGTTGTTTTGCGCATGGATCGGTTCAGACAGAGTGTGTTTTGCGAACGAAACGTTACGTCGTGTTTGCGCACACCGACGACGGTCATTTCGCCGATATTAGCGTTAGATTACTCGGTAATTACCGTCGATATTCACAGTGGCCATAATGGCGATGTCGGAAGTTCCGCAAAGATACCCATTTAAGAAATAATCTTTCTGTTGTTGCTTTTTTTATACTTATTATATCATACAATAAAACGTGCTTTAATATTATATAAATATTTTTTGATAAATTTTGTGGAAAAGAAATTTTCTTTGATTTTAGAAAATGTTTTATCATGTCACAGTAAAGTTTTAAATTTATATTGTAATTGTAAATAATTTAGATATACACAGAACATGAAACATAGAATATGAAAGTAAACATATCTTTTAAAAAATTGTTTTAGATGAAATATTTAATAAAAAATTGAGCTACCGCATAGCTACGTCAACACGAACATAACATAATGAAAATATGAAAACACGAAAGTTCAAAGTATCTCTAGGAATATTAAAAGCTATTTTATACTTTTTATATGTTTTTGGTTGCATAAATGGATATGTATATGAAGAAACCAACAAAATATATTCAGAAATTGCATAACATTTCGTTTCTTTTTACATGACTACATAAACCTCAACAGCTACCCATGGTAGCTGAACATTTGAATAAGATTTGAATTTTGTGTATAAAGTTTGTCGTTGAAACAAGTCGATTTTCCTGCCGATTTGAATGCTTATGTTTTTCCTTAGGATATTATTTTTAATAGTACTTAAAATAGAGTTCTATAAATTATAACACTTTAATATACTAGCCACAATTGTGAAAACAGTATATTACTATTACATTTCATTTTTCATATTAAAATTTAAAAGACGTCTTTATATTAGGATGCAATTTAATTGAAAAATAAGGATATTTTCTGTTAAAGAAAGTTAATCGAATTAGTAAGCGTACGAATACATTCATCTTATTACGAGGATTTATGCAAAAGAGAAAAGATATAAGAATTGCATCAAGCGCTATATGTATATTTATACAAGCTACATTCGCATAATGCAAGCTGTAGTTTATTTATGAAGAACTTGCCTAGACCGGGATATGAATGTTGAGACTTTTGACCTCGTTGGATATTAGTATTCTTTACATAAGTGGTTTCAGACAGCATTTGTATTTCAAGCACTCATACGTGGCAGCGGAGAAAAGCTTCTTTTCAGTTAAACAGTTAGAATAATGTAAAAAAGACTTCGTGACTTAAATTTATCTTGTAAATTAAATTTTAATTATTAATTTTCTTAACCATTAATTAATAAAACTATAAATTTGATATTGGCAAAGGATTGATTATAATGTAGTCGTAATTATTATTTTAAAATAATTTTCAGTGCATCATTTGAAATGATGAGAAAAGTAAATGATTGTCATAACGCAAATTTATAATAAAAAGCAATAAATCATGATATTTTTTATTTTTATAATTAGTAGGTACTCAAAATTTTCTTAATTTTAAAATTTAAATTTTTTAAATGAATTTACATGAAATATTTCTTAAATCATTTATTTGAGATTTAATAAATTTTGATGAATTTTTAATATTCAATTATAGATCCCATTTAGATTCAGACATGTCCTCATATATACATATATACATTTATATTTCATATAATAGAAAAAAAATTAGAAATATCGATATCGGTTATGACACATAATTTTTTTTCCCTTTTCTGTTACGTTATTAACGACAAATGAATCAATTTGCTTCGGGATATACTGTCCCGATCCATTTAATAACAGATAGAACATGGGCAATCGATACGAGTAACGGTCCAGCGCTCGCGAAGATGCGCATGCAAGCGTCAGCGTGATTTCTCTCTTTAGGTGTGCCACCGTAATTCGTATCAAGTTAACGAATTGTATTTCATCAAAAACCGATTGATTGACTGTCGTTTGCTCTTTCACAGTGCAATGACAAAACATCGTATTTTGAGATATCCACATATCGGAATAGTTTGCGAACGAAGTACCGATACGCGTGTGTTATTATTCAATCGTAATCGGATACGACAGATCATAACTAGAAAGCAGCCCCGGAAGTAGACCGACAGAGAACGAGGATTTTTCCGTAACAGGGAAAATTCTCATTCCCCAATTCGTTTGTGAGCATCGCAAGATATCAGATTATTATCGGAAGCCGAATGGCTGCTCGTGCTATTGAGAGAGACAATATTATCCAAGATGTCAAGTAACGAAATGTGCTCCAATAATGGGCAATATTCAAAATATCGATACCACGGTTATCGGTTCCACGGGGATCGATCTTTGCAATTGCAATCGGCTAAATGCATCATATTCGATATGTCACGAACTTTATTCATTTCGTTTGAACTATATTTCTAAAGATCACCGCCACGGTGGTAATGTAACGGTAGAACGACTCTTATTAGTATTATAGAAAATTTTTGCAAAATTCTGCAATCGCGTCGCTCGTTTTATATCTCGATTAACCCGGTGCAGTTAACGGTAAAGCGCAACCGTTTTGTAGCGAAATAATTTGTCATCGTCGCAACGAGCGTTTCCATATTCCGCGACCGAGTTTTACAAGGGTGCCACGGTGATTCGCGTTGATCAATAACGGGGGAATAATAAATAACGGGCGGGCTTGTCGATAAAACATCGGGACCAAAAATCGCCACGCACAGATATGGGCGCAGTTGCGATGTTGGTAGTGCGCGCGATGTGCCTCGCTCGCAAAGTTATGACCTACGACCCGTGAAGCGGATGCACGGTAGTATTGCCGCGTACGTGTAGGTACACACCTGGCGTGTCCTGCGGTTACAACGCTGTAACTCCCGCTCGTTGTGCGAGGAACAACGTGCCGGAACAAAGAAGCGTGGGTTTTTGTCTCGGTTCGTATAGTGCCGTTCAAAGAGGATTAGATGAAGAAGAAGCTGGCGCACGTATAGCGATTCTGCTGCTTGCGACGTGACAATGTGTCAAGCAGCTGCCATCAGAGCAGTAAATAGCGATACGTATCCACGTAAAGTGATTTAAGACAATAACCAAAAATTGTCCAGTTATACCGTCATCCTCTTTGTGTAGTCTCGTAATTTTAACATCACGTTTTATTTAAAGCATTAATTGCCAATGAAATTATATCAGTCCGATGATGCTTTATGTATATTAGCTTTATACACATAAATCCTAAAATATACGTGAAAGCCACACTATAGACATATTTACATATACATGTAATATATATAATTTAGATATTGGAAGAGCATTTATTGGAAGTAGTTCATACTTTATTGACTCAGAGTGCAATATCAGTTGTGTGATCATAAACTACATATTATAATATATTTGCGAGATTATATGACGATTATTATTGTATATCGTATTGCGTGATAAACAGTTACAGCCAGAATTACAAGCAGATCTACCGAGTCCGGTATTAACAATATCTTTATTTTTGGTTTTTTTTTTGGTCGGGTCGGGTGCAACGTGCTACGAATAGTGAAAATATGCAGTTTTTGTTCTCGAAAAGAGTAATTTGGGCCACTGTAAGGGTTACATTCCACTGGGTGGAGGCCGTGTGTTGTTCGACCGGACTTTTGTCGCAAAAATTGACTCGTTCGGACGAGCTATATACTCCGGGGATTACGCTTCGAAAGCGCCGAAGCGAGGCGTTCGATGTACGTGACATATGGCGGGTTGAAAGGATCGCGGCTACAGTTACCAGCAACGGCTTGCTGAAATCTCGGCGAATCGATGATTTGATGGATGCGCGATTGCGAACGTTTCAGACATTTTGTTTGCCAGTTGCTATAATTTAGTAAATTACGCCGTTATTTTGCACTTATTGCTAGATATCTTTTAATAAATATATAGGAATATCCGGACATTTTCCACGCGATTATGGGAGGTTTATGTACAGAAAACAATGCGTAATTATAATAAATTTCAATCTCATTTGGTCATTTTTCAATTTAGCTTTCTTCTTTTGTAGAAATAGTTATATTGCATGTTTGATGTTTATTGTTAATTTATGAGTATTTTTTTTTACTGAACAAGAACTAATATTTACGCTTAATACAAATTTAATTTGATATTTTATTGTCGAGATAATGTTTAATGTCAAAAATTGAGAATTCAAATAAAGACGTTCCATTAAATTGTCATAACAAGAAAATTGACAAGTTTCTTAAAGAATATAAAAATTCTGGAAAACGAGAACAATGTTTGTGACTTGGAAACAGAAAATGAGAAACATTGTAGATTTTAAGTATTCGTTTGCGTCGCAAAAGAATACTGATTATTCTCTCTAACCCGGGAATACTCTGCATAATCGACCCTAGTTACATAACTGTAGGATCAACTTTCAGAAACTTCCTTTTAATTCTACAATTAGTTTCAATCTGAATTAACGCTCGGCGCTTCGTATGGTCACGGGAAAGTTTTAATCCGGAACTGACCCGGCTCGGAAAACGTCGGCAGAATGTATTTTCGTTGAAATCATAAATTTTCAGCGCACGTTGAAATCGGCCGCCTCCCTCCGTAAAGCATGGCGAGTTCGAAACTGCCAATTCGATCTTAACCGCGATGACGCTGGTCGAAACGACCCGCCGACGTATGTTCGGGCGTGGACGAGGCCAACCCGGTTTCGTTGGATTACGTGGCCGCAGCAGGAAATTCGAAGGTTGCCGGGAAATTTGTGAGACACGTGGGAAGACGCATAAATCAGGCTCCGCTGATTTCAGAGCACAGTTGCGAGAGATTTCTCCGCGAGTGATCGAGCGCAATTCAATCTCGGAAGTCGAGAGCGACTTTAACGCTTAAGTGCGGCGGTCTCTTTGTGAGGGAAATTTAAAAATTTACGAACTTTTTTAATCCCCTGACACTCTGCATCGTAATTTTAAATAAAATTCTCGCTATGGCATTATACGATATTTGCTTTCGAGCTATTTTCTCATTGTTATGATATCGTATAAATTCACATTAACCTGTGCTATATGTATATATTTCACGTTTCGTTATTTTATACTTCTTGCATTTAACACATACACATACATATACATACACACAGCTATTATATATTTTTCTAGATAAATTTATCTTGCAATACAGTAATTAACCTGTTTCTGTTATACGCATATTTTTATCATATAACATTCCCGATTAACTACAATTTATTTCATTAGCACGCATTATTATGTCACTGGTATCAAAATGATATCGTATAAAATTACAGCGCGAAATTATGCGGTAAAATTTCTGAGGTAAATGGGTATATAAATATCGCGGATTCGAAGAATATACCTCATCGTATCGCAGAGTAGTAAAACGAGAATCGCTTATAATTGCATCGAGAGGAATAATTGCGTGAGAGTTAATCGGATTTTCATTACGCCACGCGCAATTCGAGAATCGTCGACGGGCCAATACGAGCGAAAAGAGAGGCGGACAAATCAAACTGGGATTTTCATCGGCAATATCACGGCACGAAAGTGTTTATTAGAGCTTTGGGGGATGTTGTCACGTCGATATTTGTAAATCTGATTGAAGTACCCGGTAAAATGGCAAACGGTTCTTGCGCGGAAAGTGCAGTTACGTGTACCAGACTCAACTTCGAATGTGATCGATACGAAAGTAGCATGTATCTTCGTGTTGAAACACGTATACTTTTATTATGCACTTTCTTTCTCGTTTTCCTCGATATTCTTTGCTTCAAACACGACAGATTGAATGTTTCAAATATTGTCAATATTTGAATTTTCCTTTAAAAATTATCTTTATTTTCCAAAATTAGTTTTTAGATAAATTAAATCAATAATTCTTCTTAGAAAGTTACATCTTGAGAGAATTTTTAAAAAATATATATGTATTACAAGAATTCCATAGTTCTCCAAAGTAAATTCATAATTTACACAAGTGCATTTTCTTTACATTTTAATGTGACGATACAATTTAATGTAACAATAAAAATTGTTTCATAAAAATTTCACAGAAATTACACGATATATAAATTTATTTAAAAAAGAAATTAGGAAATTCTTTCTGGCATATGAAATTTTTGAATATTTGTGTCATTTTGATCTTGTTCACGATTAAACTCGAAAATTCGAGATAAAGCGGCCGATATGATGGGTATTCAACATTTTGAAGGAATTGGATCGCGCGTGCGATACCGCAAGAATAATCCGCCAATATAAAATATCTAACGGGCGTGATGCGGCGAGATCAGCTTTAAGTGGAGAGCGGCCCGATTTTGACCACGTTGACCTAAATTGCAAGATTTGTCTCTGACAGCTTGGTAACGAGACTAAAGGTTGCGGCGCAATTTCACGGCTGAATTTAACGACGACACGCGCAGGAAATCCCCGGAATCCACACCATTCCGCGCATTCACGGCGCAGCACGGAGGGACGGTACGAAGGGAGAATCTATACAAACGTTATCACCGCTAGGACTGACACGTAATCGGGCTGGAAAACTAAACAGCTCATTTGCAGCGCGCGATTAGCTCGACCATTCGCGTTGGCTGGCTGAGGACGATCATGCGAACACGCGGCCTCTCCCACGTTCCACACCGTTTTCCTTCACGCGAGCTAACGCTATCTCGTCGATTTGCTATCGCGTTAGCTGATACCTCTATTCTTAATTTACAGTAAAAATTATTGATGCGTTTATAATTACAACGTTACATATTTGTGATTTCGAGTTTCGACAACATGCGAGAGAAAAGCTTTTCCAATTCGAATTTATTTCTAATCATCATAGCTTTGCAATAAATTTTCATTATTAGTATTTGGCAATATTTTTAACATTCACAAAAAAACATGGGATAAACACATTAGAGAAGATTCATTATTGCTCACTGAATCTCAACTACATTTTGTTATGATACCATTTGGAGCTTAGCTGCTATAATATTTATAGCTGAAAATTAAAAATAACATTGCGATACACAAAATATCCACTAAAATCTTTCGTGAAGCGGAGGTTCAAATTTATTAGGGGATATGCTAGCAAAGTTCAATGTAAGCGTTCTATATCTAGAACAAAGCGTTATAATCGATATTGAAACAATCGATTGAGCCATAGTGCATGATTTCATTAAATTTGGTCTTCGTTGCATTTCATTTGTGGAACAACGGTGTGCTGTTATCGATCAGCGCATAATTAATTCATGTGTTCCCTTCGGTCGCAATTTTAGCACGGATGGAATTTTTAAAAATGTAGTGGGAAAGGAGCTATATATATCACGCCGAAGTATTCAGCGTGCTCGTGCGGAATCGAAATGTCGTATTGAAGCGGCGAAATAAAGTCAGATCAGAAAGCTGTCAGAAATGATGGATGATGATGATGGCATATAATCTCGAGGAATTATTTTCCCTGCGATAAATCTAACTAGGCAAAAAAAATCCGTCCGTCGAAATTAAATAGAACATACAAGGACGGAAAACATTCTCATATATATATAAGAGTGCCAATTATACTGCGATATTATTGAAATATCGAGTGTAACATTATTATTTCTCACTTAATGTTCTAAAAATATCAATAACCTTGCCACTGAAGAAACGTCGCGAGCATTTAAAAATATCGACATATATATTTTTTTCATACAGCTATCGATTTGTTATCCTTTAATTTTAACAAGATATCGTTATTTTTAACTGTTCGATACACACCGTAAACATGTTGTTCGGAATTTTTCTTATCGATAAATCGTAGTATTCTCGACATTATTTATGAACGTTTCTGATACGAAAATATTTTGTCGCAATATAAGTTTTACTTGTTCCTCGATAGCCCGACCGGCTGGCCGGTCCAGCGTTTCATACATATTGATATACGCTTTCAGAGAAGAAGATTACGCGGAAGTTAATAAATCCTATTTTCCCACGTCACGTGCAGAAGCCCGTCGCTTGTTTTTCCATTGTATAATGGAATATGTACGCGGGTAAGTCCCTGGTTTTGACGTGAACCGTTCCGGGTGCGGGCTCGGGAGTTGTGCACAGATGGAGCGTGTGTAAGGACCGGTGACACGTGATTCTCCCCTATTACGCGATGGAAAACGGAAAAGAGGACCAACGGTATCGATACACGTTTCTGGGAATTGGAGGAAAGGGGTAACGATGACGACGCGGCGCGACGCGACGTGATTGTTTCCGAACAGGAAATAGAACCTCTGGGAATGAGGCCGGTGATTTGATGTTAACACGTGTGAACACGTGGTTGTCTGTTTCCAATAAATGGGTTCGGATACGTCGGGACGTATTGCGGATCGATTTTCTATAATGTCGCTTGCGGCTAATAATGGAAAACTTTATTACGACAAAAATCATATGCCGGCTTGCTTGTCTTACAACGTCGGTGATACGTCCTGTCGATATTCGTTCGATCCGAATGCACATACCGTAGGCTTATCGCGGACTATCATACGATCTGTCGTATGATATCTCGCATTATGTGGATAACGAGTTTGCGACTTTGTATTCTTTATTTAGTGCAACGAGGCTCAAATCCCTGGAATTATAAATAATCGATGCGATTTTGGCAGCGCCGGATTACACGTTCGACTCGTTCGATCTACACTCGTCGTAATTAAAGAAATTAGCGCGCCCGCGACTCTCTAATACGCCGTCTATAAATAAAGATTACCGGTAATCTCGCTGGCTAACCGACCGACCCTTTTTGTCCGGTACTACAAACTGCTCCCCGGCGTAACAACGGTGGCGAGGAAAAGCGCTATAGCCGCGAACCAAATTAATTTTAGGCGCTTTAGTATACGCCGCGAAAAACCGAGGAAATCCGTCCGGGCAGGGAAATAAATCATCACCGTGCTATATTATGGAAAACTGTATGCTTGATACAGCATGACTTCCGGATTGCAGTATTCTGTTTATCTTCTCGTAGCCGAGAACATTATGACTATAATTAGTTGGAGAAGATATTAATATTTTGGATATCCTTTTTTATCTTTTTAGGGATTGTTTAAATTTCGAGATACTGAGATTTATTTTTATTGGTAAAGTACTTTTATTTAATCATCTAAATTATACATTAATTTAAAATAGAGACGTCGCATAATACAAAAAGACTTAAATATAATATGTTTCTGAAAATTTTAAACTCTCAGTAAAATTTTATAAATAACTAATCAATTTGCAGTATATATTTGCAGTATATGTAACATTACATTTAATCATATAAAATGCTGCGAGTTCCAATAACAGTTCGATGCATCAAGGATAAACACGACTGTCTACAAGTCGGAAGCACACAGAAAACACAGGATACGACGACGAAAATCTGCAAAATGTTACGTTGCTCGTAACAAAGCGCTCTCGTTTCTTTCTACGATCCTTCTCCTGGGGAAACCCGAAGCGGAACCCGAAACGACGTCCACCGTTACGGACGACATCGCGAACCCCGTCGTACGTCGTTTCTTTCCCTCGCCACGCCGAGAGAGCGAAACGATCCGGGTCTGACAAATCGCGGGGCCGGCACCTCGGCGAGTCGCCGAGCTTTGTCCGCGTCGTCGGTCGAACGAACGCGTCTGGGGAGAAAACGCGGCCGCGGATATATCGGTGGGATTAATCGGATACCCATACGTGGCACTTGTCACCTGACCGCTTCGGAAAATCTCGAAAGCTATTCGCGGGACTATTCATCTCCGGGTGACTCCGGGAGACGAGCTACGACACCTTTTGGAGAAGCACGTTTCGCGCACGGGAGAAGGAAAACTCTTCCTGTTTGATTCGTGGGGTTAGTGGCGAGAGGGTAGATCGAAAAGCAAACACGGTGTTCGCCATCGATCTGCCAATCCTGCGACCTGGATCTTCCTCTCCCAGCTTAGCCTCTTCTTTGCCGAAGTTGGAGGAGAAGCCCTCTAGAAATCGACTTTGTAATCGGAGCACTTAGCCTGATTTTATTCACCGTAATCCTTCGCGTCTTTCCCGAGTTGGCGAGAATTCGAAAATTCTCATACATCGTAAAAATGTTATTTGTGTTACATTACGAATTTAACTACATGAATTCTTGCAAGTTAACATAAAAAGATCTATTATTTTTCTTGCTTAAAATCACTTTAATATTTATTTTTAAAAAAAATGAACGTCAATAATGCGATCAGTATATCTTTTTAAAAATATGAGCAGCAAACAGAAGAATTCATATGAATTCATGAAGAATTCGCTGATGTGCGGATCATATAACAGCAGCGGGTTCATAAATCTAGGAAGTCATCTCCAACTTCGTAATGAGTGTGCGAAAAACATCTTTTGTTCCCTCAAAGATGCGCGCAACGGTGCAACGGCCGTAAAACGACGCCTTTGTGATACCCGAATTGCACGATGTTAATAATAAAACTTTAGTAATCTTTATTGAACGAAAGTTCCGGAGTTACCCTTCGAAAGATGGCTTAACCCATTCATCTCTATGCGATTCGCGAAGACTTTCAGGTCGTTTTTCACGCTCCGTGAAAAAGATAGCGAAAGATACCGGCAAAAAAATGGTTAAGGACTGGCTACAGGATACCGTTGAAATAAAAGATAATGCTGCCTTTTTGGAAGGTTTATTCTTCACGTTCGCCTTCATGGAACGCTGATGATTTAGGTGATTCGCCCGTCCAAACTTTCTCTTGTTTCGACGCGCGGCAAGTTTTTTAATTACTCGCGCGAGTACCGGCTTTGTATTCCACGTTTGGAGATCTTAACGTGCTGGGAAAGTTTCGTACCACTACTTCATCTATACGTCAGCGGCAAAAAAATAATCGGTCAGAGAAAAAAGCGTACGATCGATGTTACTACTAGAAATTTATTCGAACTTCAAAGATTAACATAAGTAATATTATCTTTAAATGATTACGTAACGTAAAGTTTTACATACAGACAAGTATCGTGTTTTTTTTTTTCGACTACAATTTATTTCAATTAATTCAAAGGCCGTCTTTCTCTCGTATCGATATCTATCAATATCTTTTTGATAGAATAATCTTTTAGGATAATAATTGAAAATGAAAAAACGTTTACATCAAAAACTTGTTTGTGTAAATTCATAACAAGTCATATAACAATTGTATTACATGTACATATCACAGTACATATCGTACTCCTCGGGTAGCCTTAATTGCCCTGACACGAATATGGTCTTTGTGCAGAGTAGCTTTCGTGAAAAGCACTCATCGCAGATACGTACGGAGCACGATACCACGACCGAGGCGCGGAAAGCTCGGGGATGCATCGCGAATGACACAAAATCGGGATGCATGCCGCGATCCCGTGGACGAGAGCAGCACTTTGTTACCGGCTGGTTTGCGAAGCAGTTCCTACCCCGGAGCACCGTTCCACTAGGCGGATCGAGTGACCCATTAAGAACAAGAAGAGCTCAAGATGCGGACGCAGCCTTTTAACGAAATGAGCGTTTCGCTCCGTATCTCTTTTTCCTGTAATTTTGCGCGGCTACGGAGCGGAGCATTGTCGTGATAACGCATTGCACAAGGATCGAAACGAGTATAAAGACGGAGTCATCCTGAGAAAATCTAATAGAGATCGTTACGAGAGCAAAGAGAAATCTCTAATGTGTCACTCCGAGATTTGTGTGAAACATGAAAATAAACGATCATGTAACATTAAATACTTGTCTGTTGTGAACGTTGCATTTTTCTATACGTATACATATATATATACATACGTATACATGTATACGTATGTATATATATGTATACGTATATTTGCGGGATAAAAATACGAAACGATACTTTTGCACCAGCATCTCGTATTTTATAACGCTTTACGTGACAACAACCGCATCATAAAAATTTTGCTGAAATATGCGATATCATATTTTAAAATTATAAATTAATGTGGCATATTTTTCGTTCACGTGTGTATATACGATATAAAAACGTGTAATACATATATATTTAAAGCATAATGTAAAAACATTAGCGTCAAGGAATTTGAGAAATTACGAGAAAAACAGTCCTTGTGCATGAAATTGCGCATACATTAATTAATTTACAGATGATTAATAATGATAGATGTTATTTTTCGATCAAATTAAAAACTTGCTTGCCAGAGTATTATACGCCACGCTCGTTCAATTTGAATAATTAAGAATTTGCTGCAAGCATTTTGTTATAAAATATGTAAAATCTTTTTCAAAATCTGCCACTTTTCCGCTTTATAAACCATCCGGTGATTATCGAAATATTAATGAGATATGAACAGATAAATAGAGCTGTTAAAATACACGTTTATACGGCGCAATTATCTCGTACAAAGTAAAAAAATTATCGGAACATGCATTGGAATAATTATTAATTACTGAATTAAGCAATTATACATCTTTCTCTCTTTCAAAATATTTTCTCCCAAATGGAAAAGAATTCCAGAAAATTATAAAGATCTCTTGAAACAATTCAAACGAGTAAATGGTATTTAGAAATAGTCGAAATAGAGAAGAAAAATAATAAGAAACAATTATACATGGTACAGCAGATTATATCTTCACCAAATTCTTCACTAGTAAATTTTGATATAAATTCGATCCATCAATAATGCGGATTATTCTTCGCTTTAAATAACGTGTTATAAGAGTATTAAATAACTTAATCCGATTGTTCTCGCAATATTCTTTTCTCTTCTTTTTCTTTTTTTAAACTTATCTCTTATAAAGATAAAAAAGCCACCTATGCGTTTCGATACTTTTCGTGATCAGAGGGACGTTCAAGAGCCAAAGAAAAATTTGCGGAATGCAGAACGTGCAAGGGCAATGTAAAATTGTGCAGAGTTTTCGCATCCTTGTAGCAGCCTTGGGCGAATCGAATTTGGCCTTTTCTTTTAACTGTGGAATATAGGTATATGTTTTTAGCATTAATTACACGTATGGGAGAAGGGCTTCATTTTTTTTATAAAGTTAAATATTATTTGAGAGGCTGAATAGTGATTAGAAATCAAGTTAATATTAATTATAAGAGAATAAAAATTTTATTTATTGATTAATAATAGCAAATTTTTGGGACCATAAAAACATATATAGTCAGTTAAATAGGGTAAATTTATTGTTCAGTAATAAAAATATCATTGTGTTCATACATGCAATAATTATGGCACTAATGTAATAATTATAGCAATAATATAAAATACAATTGTATTCTATAATAATATATAATAATATAAAATTTTGTGTAAAGATGAAAATTTATATTATTTTACTTTTACGATAGAATTTAATATAAATATTGCGTATATTATATTACATTATCAGTAAATATTTCATAATTGTTAAAATGTTTATTTTTGGGATATAATTTTAAATATCAGTTAATTCTTTTGAACCTTTCATATAAGAATTTCACGTAAGAATGGAAAATAGAAGAACACACTGCCATACGTATGTATGATCTTATACTAGATAAAAATAAGACCGAAGAATCCCTTCACAGGATTTCGATTCCCTAACCATAAGTAATGTCGCAAGGAAATTCGACCACCATCTTGGGACTAGATACATATATCTGTAATACGACGCCCAAACGCTGAAAAATGCAGGGATGATGCGATGCTCGTATGCTGAAAGATGTAAATGTACTTTCGATCTATACACACACACATGCGTGGCTTTTCAATTTTTATGCAAAGCAACTTCGGTAACAGGGTACCGAACAAATTTATATTTGGACTCAGATTTTATTTTGGATTAACTACAAGTAATAATGATATTATTAATTGCGATTTTATCAATTAAGAGGCTAATTCATATCAAAGATTTAAATTTGTCTAATGAAGTGTTAATTTTTCATTTAAACGTTACGCGATATTGTCGTGCAATCGTATTGTTTAATACGTTATCCAATATTTAATGTGTCCCGATTTTATACCTGTACACCAAGTAATTAATGAAATAGATAATAATTCGATTCAATTCACGTTTAAAACAATGTTTTAATCGCTGAATTTTATGAGTGTTCACACTTTTAATTATTTTCAAAAAATATAATACATTTGCTATTTATTCCGTACGGTGTACGGTACGCTGTATATATGCGAGGTCATTTTGTTATTATTTCGCGCGGTGAGCAATGGGCATGAGATATTCTGTTACGGTGCATTACTCTTCAGAACATCGTTGCGACAAGTAGATGAAGATGTGATTATTCTTTAAGAATAATTGATAAACGACTATTAATTTATCGTGTAGTTATATTTCCACGTTAATGATTTTTAAATGTGTGTCGCGATACTGACTATCAAAACAACTATTTTGCATAACTTATTTGTTTGAAGAAGTCGAAATGATAAACTTAGAATTGTAAATAGTGATTCCGTCGCGATATTATTTAGTAATTATTTCTTTAATATTTGTCTACAAATGTAATATTTGTCTACAAATTTCACCTTGTCTTTTAAATTCTATGGATTTTTTGGAAATATAATTTACTTCATTTTTTCAAATCAAATAATTCTGAGGATTTACATAGATTGCTGGACTACCAGCGATATAAACGATAATACATTTAATAATAAATAACTGCATGTGAATTAGCAACGATTATAATTAAATCGTATTTTCGTAAATGATTTGTATAATAAAGGAAGCCAAGAGGAAAAAATCTAGAAAGTATCGGGCAAACGCGAGGCAATCATGAGTAAACAATTTATCGTTTTGTTTATTACGGAATAAATCGTTTATAATTATTTTATGTATGCACAGTTATTTTTTCAAATATATTTTGCTACAAGTTAGATATATTTATACTATTTATTTGTGATAAATGAAACTTTATTTTTATTCAAGATAATGGATTTATGAAAAAGTTGCATAAAAAAGTTGCTTAAAAGGATTTGAAGAAATTAAATGTAAATAATAATAAGTTACAATATTTCAATTAATATTTTGAATCGTATACTTGTACGTTATCGCGTGTTACTAATTAATATCGATTATCAAGTTTATACATTTCTATCCATTGCATGAAGTGAATTTTGTTCCAACAAGTGCAAATTCGAAAATCTCTTGCTTAACAATAACATATCCGTTAAGCTACATAAATCATGTGACGAGTGCAGTTGCACCGCCATTAGCATGCAGATATATATTCGTTATTAATTCAAACTTCTATGGACTATTTTACGGTATACTTCAATCGCTGAATTTTTTTTACAATTACATATTGATATTAAGTATATTAAATCATATTCTTTCGTGCGTTTCATTTAATATTGAGTTATTGAGTTTTGAGATTATTATATAAATAATATTATATTGTATAATTTTGAATTTTAACATTAGATAAAAATTGGATTTTATACTTTTAGTTTTAAATGGCTATTGTATTAATATTGATAAAGAATATAGTAATACGATATACGATTGCTAAATGCTTCAGATATTTCATAATTTTTTATTTCCTTAATATCTCAGTGATTATAAAAAGAAATAAAAATTTTCACTTAAATGTTAAAATATTTAATATTGCTCTATACACACTCATAAAGTTTATTTTAGAGATAAATATAATGATGTAGCAATTATATTATTAATATACTCGTGGCACATAATATTTTATGAAATATTACTGTAAAACTTTTCGCCTGAAATCGTATTTACTGCATGAGAAAATAGTTGTATCATTTTTAATCATTTATAATGGTAATATAATTTAATATGGATGCTCTCCATGTAACAATGAGAAAATTTTAATTTTGCGGCCTGAACTACGAAATTCTCCGTCATAGCAAATTTTATTTGAGAAACACCAACGAGAGGAGGCGGCGGTTAATTATAAGATTCGTCGGTTTCACGTTGTTACAAAGTTAAACGATCGTTTTGACTCGCCGTTTACTAATTAGTTTCTGAAAGTCCTCCGTGCGGACAGTTCAAAGAAACGTACAGAAACAACATTACGAGATGGGTTGTCCGCGATTGAATTACTTTCAAGTCCCAATGGATACTGTCATTTCCGTGCTCTAATTACCCGTTGAATTAGAAGTTTCGCATTTTACTGAAACGGTGATATATTTTTGTAAAACTACCTTCGTGTTTCGCTTCGATATAAGGCTAACAATAAGTAAGTGAGACGTGTGATTGGAGAAGCTGTTATTTCACGAGATTAATATAATTACAAAAAGTGATTTCGAAATCCTTAAGGAAATTTAGATAGGGAGGAGGGGAGGACTTGATTATATCAAGTCCGTCTTAAAATTGTTTTTGAAAATCTCAGTGATATCAGAAAACACGAATCTTACTCTATCTGTTACATATTAAACAAAATTTATTTATTTTTGTTTTATTTTTTGGAGGAGAAGTTAGGTATATTTTCTTTAAATTGTGCTTTGAACTGATTTTATATGAATGAATACACGTGCAAATATTGAGCTGTAAATAGCTCATGCAATCTTCATACTCGTCCTCCATTTTTATTTAGCTCTCTATCGTAATGGTGAATGTCACTGTAACGTGAAAAACGTCGATCACGCAACTCGCGAGTATATTTAATAACTGAAACGTCATGGACGAGTGATATGACAGAACGGGGCGGCTTTCGCATCTGTTTGAACAAGGAAAATTGTTACATCCGGCAAAACAAGTCACCGGCTGCACGTGTATCACGCGACACGGGGTAAACAAGATTTCTGCAACGAGTGAAAGCAAATACCAATGGACTTTTTTCGATAGTCGCTGACAGAACGTTCTTCTCTGTTTCTAGAGCGACTCCTTGTCGCACGATCGTAAACCCAGCTCGAAGTGACAGGTGGATTGAATTTTTTATCAGTATGTCGATGCACCATGCAGCTTGCAGAACACGACGCATATGTGAATCTGCATGATGTGACGATAAAAACAAGATGATCTTTTTGCGTTTACTGCTAATAATTAAACACTTTAAAACACAGATCAATTTTAATATTCATAAGTTTTTTTTATTTGCAAGCGATATACGCGAATATTTCTACATTAAATCTCGTGAAAATAAAATTTATAAAATTTACGAATTTTTTATGTGAATAGAAATACGTAATATTGTAAAAAGTTAAACTATAATATGAGCTTCATTTATATTGTACTCAACTAGGATACAATGCAACGTCGCTCCTGACGAGTTTCACATTCGACAAAACATCCCGTGTAACAACGTCGCGTAGGGGAAACGTGCATCCGCATTATAATTTCTCTTCCAATTCGCCGAGTCTTTCTGTCTCGTACCTTTCTCGAGTAATCAGCGGGCAGCAGAGATGTTGCACGCGAATGTTCAACATAAATCGCGCGTGTTCGTTTCCCGCGGTCACCATAATTTTCCGGAACACGGTCCTTCTCTCTCTTTCTCCCTCGCCGTCTTTCGCAGCCGCAAATCTTCGTGGCATTGTGCGAAACAAGATTTCCCGTCGTGTTTAAAGGGGCACCGCCCCCGATGAAAGTACTAACCCTCGTCACCCATCCCGCTGACCCTCACTGCTCCATAAAATCCTCCGACGGTGCGACCGCACTTTTAAGACGAACAGAAGTTAGTACGTCGCACTTTTATTGCTGGGAGATATCCCTGGTGAGGTCCGCGAGACCACGGAAATTGGGAAGAAAGGGAAGGGGAAAGGGAGAAAGCGGACGTGGGAAGATGTCCTTAGAGACAGTCTGCATCACGAGGGAGCCGCTTGTTACTACTTCGATATATCGACTTTTGAATTTCGGGAGCCGCCGCGACTACGGCTCGAACAAGCAGTAATATAGGAATAGTGACTGGACCAATTCTCGATCAATATTTCACACATCATACATATATATATATATATATATATAATGTACATAATTTAGTACAAATAAAAATAACGTTTTTTTAAATATGTATAAAGGATTTATACAAATTATAATTGCCATTTGATACATTTATCTTATTTATATAGGTTTTATATAAATTAATGATATAGCGTGATATGTAATTTTTGCAAGTAATATTATTCTGCAAATTATTTTTTCATCAATTTTTCGTCGAATTTTCTGTATATTCGTATATCTCGCGGAAGGATTAGTCGTGTAGTTGAAACAGTCGTATGTTTGTGCGCTAGACTACGCATCTTGACAGTATAATGAGTTGTACAACTAGTAAAAAAAAAAGAGACGAGGGACGGAGTCGAATAACTGTCTGCACAAAAAGCAGGAAATATTAAAGGGGACGATGCGCTCCCGAACCCAGCGACGACGACCCGACCCTAGCCTCGTAGCTCGGCCAATGAAATTACCACGAAATGTCCCAGAATGTCGTCACGTACGTGAGAAAACTCAGGTCCCGGGCACTGCGCCCGTAGGGCTGTCGCGCGTTTCGGGATTCGAGATGACGTTTGGGAGATCCTCGATCGTGCCCGCAGTCCTGGCACAATGGGCAGTCGAATGACGGCGTTTCTCCGGAAAAATGGTGTCGAAGCGGATCTCATTTTACGATCGGATTGATGGGAAGGTAACGAGGACGTCGTAGTTTTTGAAAGGATAACGCCGATCGAACCGCCGTCGTTCTATACCATGACACGGCGCTCCCTCGCGCGGTTGAAAATTTATCTCTAAAGAAGTGGACTGCCCTTTCACGGAGATACTGGGCAACGGTAGCGATATAATATAGAGTATGAGTACTTGTAACGTTAATGGCAATTGCACATGGCTTAGAGAACACGATTTTATTATAAATAAAAAATATAATGCGATATAAAAAATTATTACTAAAGCTGAATATTCTGCATTTTTTTTTATTAGCAGAGCTTAATAATATATTATAGTTTTTTCTTAACATTTTATTTTTTTTACGGTATTGCATTAAAAAATAATTCTATTTAAGAATAGATCCAAAGCAGTTTTCCCACTTTAATCTATTAATTTTCACAACTCTGTGTGGTCTAAATTTCTTACAAAGTACGCGTTTAATCTTAAGTTTCACGGCTGCCCAAGTATCAAATTGAGATACTTGCGTCTTGGTAACTGATATATTGTCTAATAGCTCATATTTCTTTAAGTCCAAAGTTTAATGACACTCAATCAACTCCGCGACACGACTGTCGGGCCACATGTAGGCGCAATAGATTTAGCCATTACTCACCATGAAGGCTATGCGACGTCTATACTGCCATTAGGCAGAGTTTCGGCCTCCTGACAGACTTCACCGCGAAGTTAGACTCAATTATGTACCGCGCCCGAACTCGACAAACTAATTCACTACTTGATCCAATATCGTCAATTGCTCCTTCACGCCTGAACCTATTGACTCTACTTGGCCTGTTCTTGGTAAATGTTTCTGAAAAGCTGGTGCAGAATCAGCCGGCACCGTAATCAGTACATGTATACATTCGGCATTTCGATAGACGCGTAGAAGTGTAGAATATACTGGAAAGCGCGAAACGTGAAACGTATAACAGAAACATACAGAAACATACAAAAAACAATATAACAGAAACATACAAAACATGCAGAATGAAGAAAAATGCAGCGACAAATTCGGGTAGCCCAGAACGTATACGATAAAATCGGAAATACGGAGGATGAAGTCGGAAAAATTTGGACTTTCATAGTTCACATGAAGTTGGCATGTGTGCGAAATCTCCGCGGCATAACAAGAGTGACACGAATTTCCATGAAATCTGGATTTTTTCGAAAAACAAGCGACGATTTGAAGCAGCGGCAGAGTGCTGTCATCGAGAATCGAGATACCAGCAAAGTAAAAATGAAAGTTAATCCGATCACTTCCGTGCACTCTTTTACAACAATAGAGAAGTGCGCACACTACGGCTTTTCAATTATAAATGATCGCGGGCGATTGCTTCGGGGTATCGTTACGGAAAAATCCATCGGAACTCAAGCAAAGCGAATGAGGATAAATAAAATTGCGCCAGTATGTACCGCTTGTTGATTGGCGTATGTCCGACTAAATCAAGCTTTTTTTTTTAGAGTAGATAGTTGTAGAAATAACTGAAACAATTGGAAAAAATTCATACTTGTTATTTTACTTATCTTACTAAGACAGAAACGTGTTGTAAAACGCTATGTAAAGTTCTTTGAGTTAACAATTCTTTAAGATTCTATAACTTGATAGCGTTTCTAATTGAAAGTTTAGACGACACTTGGTGAAATGCATTCGTGAATAATATCCTTAATTAATATCTATTGAAATTGGGTTTAAAGTTTTCCGATCATAGTAATGAAAAGATTTTACCTTTCAGTTGTTCACAGCTTAAAAGTTCATTCACGTAGTTTTCATTGTATTAAGATCTTTTCTATTGGATTGATATTGATTTTATGTTATGTAGTTCGAAATTTCAGCTCTGTCGATAAATACATCTCATTTTACGAGTTGCTCTCAAATAAATTTCAGTTGATTCTATTCAAAACGCTTTTTCGAATTACAATTAATTACGATTAAGTTTATTAAGTATCAAGTGTCCTTTCAACGTCTTCATTATCATAGTTCATTATCTTTGACTGCTCTATCTGTGAAGTTTCCATTGCGAGATGTTAGTATCTTTCAAAATGAGATGCCGGATTCAAAGTTGAACGGGTGCACGCTAATTCCCATCGCAGCGGGAGCGCAGTTCTCATGAGTGGCGAAATCTGCTTTCGACTGACAGCCCCAATCACATAGGACGATTAAAGAAGAAGTTTAATTACAAGTTTAACTCGTCGACAGTTACCGCTAATTGTACTTGGCGAAGAAGCAGCGATTTCCACCGCTCGATCATAGCGTCGAGGGTGGATTGCAATTTTGACGATCGGTCTTTCATTGTCAGTCGGTCCAGCTGACGCCAAAAGAGCTCGGATCAGTAGCCTCAAGAAAATGAATCCGTTCGTAGTTGTTCACCTTGTAATTATACGCGAAACTTCAATTCTATCTTCAATTATTATCAGGGTTCTCTTAATACTGATATTTTACTATATGTCAAAATAAATTGAAATTCTATTTAATTTATGGTATTTTTATAACATTTTCTTAATCTCTAATTTCTAAAATAACTTGTGACGATAACTTTATATAGCAGCGCAGGAAAAACATATTGAAAAAAATAGTTGAGATAAAATAAAAGTTTCGCTCCGAAGAATTGTTGATAAAATGATTGACTTCTAAACAGAGCACAAGTAATTCAGTGCGTTTCAGTTGATTGACAGTTGAAGTCAAACAAGTGTTTCTTCGGAAAAGATAACGGTGACTAAACAATATTCCAACTTTTCCCCCTGTCGAAGAAGAAAAAAGTTGCCTTCGATGACATTGGTGTTTAATAATGAAGAAACGTCAAAATCACGGCGTGTACGAAAATCGCTTATTTATTCTTTATAAAATAATGAAAGTTTTGTAAATCTTTTAATAGTTTCTGAAACCCTCCATTGTCAGTGAAGTTTTTTAACAAAAACTTTACTAACACGGTAAAGTAACTAGCTTTATTTGCGGACAATGAAATATTAAGAACGAAGTTCTTCGATTAAGTTATTAGCTTTCATTATTACAGGTTTATCTTTGTTCAGTCTTTTTAAGATTCTAAATACATAATAATTAACCAAAATTTTATATGTTAATATGAAAACGTTAAATTGATTAGATATTATTAATGAAATTTGTATCATTTTTTCTACATTATTTTTAACTTTTTACAATTATATTTTTCATTATAATATGCATGTATTTCCTTTTTTCTTTCGCATCTCGTGTTTACTATTATTCTTTTAATTAAGTTTAATGAAAGTGTAATGAAAGTAACATTAAGCTTAATAATTTCAATTTAACAAATTAATATGTAATGACTGCGTTATTTTTGATGCAATCTTGGCAAATTATTGTTATAACTTAGTTTCGAATTTATACCTTTAACAAGATATTAAATTTTGTAACCCTCGAAACTTTCAAGAATAAATGAAGTTCACCGTGGCTAACATAAAATTTAACGTAATTAACTTGGGGTAAAAGTTTAATTCACGAAAAAGAAAATGGAAATTAGAATAGAAATATCGCTACTCTCACGCGACTCCCATTTTTGGACAAGCAGCTCGCGGTATGACTGTCCGCATCGAGGCGTCTGCTTAATCTCGAGTTCCACCACTTCGTCTGTCCCACCCGATTACGAGCTCGATAATCTCCCTGGCATTAGCGTTCAACTGTAACGAGTACTTTCATTTGCGCGCTCTCGCTCGCAAACTTTACGCGAACTCGGCTCGTCCAATCACCATCTACCGAGCTTGGCGAGATTTTTGCCCGCAAGACACGACGACGTGGCTACATTGTTTGTACGAGCTGCTTTAAGACGTCCGCTCGGCTTGATAATAGGTTGCTCAACTCGGCGCGTTGTGGGACTCATCCGTTAAACTGCGAAACTTCTGAATATGCTAATTTCACGGCTAATTCTAATGTTTCCGGGAAAGTGGGTCGCGATGCGCGAAAGAGGAAAGGGTCGTGGAGAAAGGGTAAGGTAGGTGAGATAGAAGAGGCGAAGGGAGTGGGAAAGTTGAACGTTAGTCAGTATGGTCAGGTAATTACTGCAGCGCCGAAGTACTTAATGAAGTATTTCAAAGGCGTAAGTAAATGACAAGGAAGGAAGCCTGAGAAAACGGCTAACGGAGTGTCTGCGGCACGATCGTGACTTTCAACGCTTAAACCGGCGAACTCATTTCGCGTCGTGCGCACAGAGTAAATAACATAAATAAATAACAAACAAACTGGTGTTCTAACGACAAACATCCATCGCAAAACCAGTTTTAATCGTCGTAAATTTGGTAATAAAAACATCGCAGTAAAGACGCAGTCTGATATTTCACGGTTTACAGTCGTGATGTCGATACAACCTGCCTTTATTTAAAATATTACGGCAAAATCGTTAAAGCGACTTTTATTTTCTGTTAGATGGAAACTTTTATAAGCAGGATATTTCGAGATGTCTCGGCACTCTTACAATCGTCCCGATTTTATCTTCCGAATTTCCTGCCGGTGACGCGACGAAGAAGAAGCCGTCTTAGAAATGTCCGCCGGTCAGCGAGAATTCCGCAAAGCGGTTCTCGCGGTTCTTGCGATTGTCCGCGATATCGACGAACGTAAAAATCTTTGGCTTACAGCTGCATTCAGCTGTTGAAGCGAGATGACGAGAGCGCCGGTTAGTGCGGGAGCAGTAGCTAAGAGCGAGATAGTTTCGATCATAAAATACGCGAGCAGGGATAGATGGCAATTTCTATCATATAATATACGAAGCGTATATAGACGTCGCGAAGAAAAGTGAGGGATATGATAACCCCTAGCGTGGAGTTCTTTCTGCGAAAACGTCGCCGTTGGCGTCTTCCGGTTTGATACAGATACAGATATATCGATCACCGTTACAATACCGCCCAATTTTTATGTGTTCCGTAAGAGGTGCATCATGTGTACGACGGAAGATCTTTTTCCCTTGTCATAAATCTTCAATATCAATAACCAATAAATTCTTCAGTCATTATTATGAAATATTTGATGCAATTAAATCCTACTTGACATTTATGTATGCGGTATAAATATTCTCGATTTTTTGAAATATGCAGTAATATATATATTTTATATTCACATTTTAATTTAGAAATACATTATGATGTAATTAACTTTTGCTCTTTTCTAAAAGAAAGAAGTAAAAGAGATAAAATATATCTATTTGCGTTAGAGATATAAAATATGAATATTAAAATAATCGTAATTAATTTTATTAATTATAGTGCGTTACGAACGCGCGGATTTATGCTCATCCGATCCTGGCACGTTCATTAAGCGTCTAAGAGTTCACGTTGTTGCATAACTGGGAAATCGAGTCTTGACCCAGTTACGCTGCATCTATTTTGAGAAAGCACATCATTTTACTTTAATGACAAGGCACGTCTCATCTGTGTGCGCGATCGATACTGATCAGTATAACGGTAGATACCGTCAGTATTTCTACCAGCGGCATCGATCGCAACGACGAGACCCGCAATTATTAGCTTTTAGGCCGGACAAGGGATCTGCCTTGAGATCCGCATGCGGATTAGATTACGCTTCCTCTCTGATTATCTCAATTTGGATATGCGCCACGTGTGTCGTTGTACCAGACGCGTCCTTAGAGTGTCGCTATATATCACGCGCTATCCGGCTGGTCGAGTGCATCACGGTGATGAGACGATACTACGACGATTGCACTGTTCGCGAAATTATTGAGCCGGTTCCTGGATTTCGGAGGTACATCGAGAGGCAGCGGGAGAGATAGAGAGAGAAAGAGAGAGAGAGAGAGAGAGAGAGAGTCGCGTGTGTCCTATCTCTGCGTGCCAAGAGAGATCGTTAGACGTGGCGGAATCGTTATATCGATTCCCTGCAGCCAGAGTCGATGCGCGGACCTGGTCACGTACCGCCGTGTGCGGCAACACGTACGATCGGCGCCGTATTTTATGGCACGCGCGACAGACCGGATCTCAGCAGCCTGCTACTGCTGCCGCCGTTACCGCTGTTGCTGGATGCACGCCCCCACCGGGATACGTGATATACAGACCCGTAAAAGGATCTGTCAAGATTTCCGTGGCTGCGACAAGGATGCGGGTCGTTTCCGCCGTGTCGTGTATTTGCTCGTTAAGCCGGTTGAAGAACGGTCGTGATGACTCCTTAGCGATGTTCGCGCTGTCGGCGCAAATCTAACTATAAAGTCACACGCGATTCCGCTGCGTAGCGGAACACGACGAGAACGAATGATTAAAGGAGACATTTATATTACGTGTCGCCCTGAGGCATTTTACGTACCACAAATCGTAGTGACTTATTACCAGTACACACAAAATGTCCAGCATGATTGTATTTTTCGAGCGTTTGCAATTATAAATCTGTTTTTCCCGCGATAGATGTTTTTTTTTTTCCCATTTGTGGATTCGTGTCTCTAATGACTTCAATAATCGACAATCTAGCAAGAAGAAGTAACTATCAAACTTCGTCTAATAGCATTCTGTGGTAATGCAGTTTGGATAAGTTTCCTACGTCTATTATTCATGATAACGTTTATCGAACGAAAGTTTCCAGCTGCGGATGATTCTAGATTTATATACGTTCCGCTGTCGATGCTTTAACGTGTGCGTGGCGTTTGATAGATAATATCTGACGTTGTACTGATTGAAGTTATATAAAAATTGGACGAAGTAATAAATTTGTGTATCTCGGTACACATTATTTCAGTAAAATGCATTACGTAAATCTCTCTTCGAAATTGCGAATATAAAATTACATGTCCATCTAATTATTTTTTTTTATTACATGAAATTTTCACGATATGTGTTCCATTTAATGTTAATACGACATAGTAAAATGCGATTATCATATAATGACATAAAACAGTGATAAAACTTGATGCTTCTCTGTTTTAAATGCGCGTAATTAAAATAAACGATAGGAAGTGATTACAAAGTTTTCGTCATACTCTCGTACTCATGCAAAAGCAATATCACATATTGCTTTTAAAACCGGCCGAGACGGAGCCTGTTTTGCGAATAGACGTCATCGCGTGCACCCTTTGAGTCTGCTCACCACAAAACCGACTTTGAAATGCATTAAATTGGCGCACGGCATATACAGCATGATTCAGAAAAGAAATTCGATGATTTCGGAGAGAGAAAATGTCAGTTATCGTGAGAAATATAATTCGTATTAACGTGTACATTAATTCTACGTACAGAGACAAAGCTGCGACAATAAAATTCTTCATATCTACCTATTACAATATTAATTACAGTGAGTACTGATTAAAAGATACATTAATTATAATTTTTAATAATTATCAAAGTTTTAGCAAGACAGCATTTTGAATTGCAAATCATTACATCTTCTATCTTATAAATGAGAGATGCCGATTTCAATATACTTTGCAACGCACATGCGAAGACGTGTAAATTCATCTTCTTGGTACCTCTATATGAGTGTCAATATTCAAAATGTGAGCAAGCATCTTATTTCACATATTTAACTTTTGTGTAATTAAAAATATGAGAAGGAAGAAAAAGAAGACAAACTGGAAAGCTAAATTTTTGTTACTAAATTTCGGAAATTAATAATTTTTTTTTTTGTTATTTCGGTCAGGATCAGTTTCAATCTCAATGCTCGACAAAATCTCTTCATGAGACATTGACATTTTCTTTTGAATCATTCTGTATTTCGAACGAGAGGTAGCGTAAGCCGATTACGTCACAGGTGACCACGTAAAGGGATGCGGAAAAAGACCACACGAGAGTTACTCCCGTGTGGCGTCAGCCCGTCTTAAGTGGCTATTTTGGGATAAATGCGCGACGCGATGCAACCATCACCGCGGAGGGCGGACGCGCATGTAACGTCGCACGTGTGGAAATTGTTTCCCGATCAGTCATTCGTATCGAATCTTTCTTCGGCGCTTACTGCACCGTTGCCAGCAAAGCAGATTACGGTCTCACTGCCTTCCGCCTTTCCTACGCGAATATCTCTCGACGTCTATCATCACCGTTAAAATGGCTAGTTAAGACTATTTTGATGGATTTTCTAGACATGTTAGAGGCTAATAGATCCGAATTATACTTAAGCTCTGACAGAACTGCCGAAATAGGAACGCAATGAATACATTTTCTTATGTAGGATTAAATATAAATAGAATGATTATATTATAGAGCGACACATCAATGCGAGTTTGATAAATAGCATTTAATTAATTTAGCAGATCAGGCAATAATAATAATAATATCTTTTAACAGTTATTCTTAAAAATAAAAATAAGGGACACTCGTATAATTATAAAAAAGTGATAGAAAAAGAATAATTAAGTAAGCTGTGAATTCTTTCTAATGCTTTATTGTATATGCATTTGAATCAAAATCAACTTTGTTATAACAATCGAGAAGTAAATGCCTCGTTGAGAATTCAATGAATATATTTTAATATTTCCAACAATAAAGAAAACAAAATAATATAGAATAAATTTGAAAAATTTAAAAGAACAATAACAAAGATGATAAATGAAAAAAGATAAAGTGAAAATAATTCATTTCTTCCACCACGCCATTAGGAAAACCACTTGCGATTTACAATTCATTATGCGATTCTCCTTTGGGCGGTGCTTCTCATAACCGTATCTTATGTACATTAATTAACTATTAATTGAACCTTCAAGCTGTATTGCGATACACACCAAGGCATAGGATTAATGCTGCTCTATATATCGTAGCCGTGTAATTACTCTGATTTCGATACATGCTGCGTCAGATTGTCTATTGATCACCGTACGCCACTAGAATAGCTCACTAACTTCGAATAGTCGTCGGTGTATAAATGTCACTTGAACCACTCGGCAATACTCGGGTCCCGGGTCTATAGAGATCGAAGGATCGCGTGCAATCGCGAAGGGACAATGATTTTCAAGGGACCGAGTGGAAAGAGGAAAGAAGTAGTGTGCGGGGGCAATCACTCGCTCGGAATCAACACGAATTCGTGATCGCGCCACGATTCAAAGTACGAATACAAAGATACGTTATCGCCGGTATTGTATCGCGACGTTTTTCGTGCGGGACACAATCACGCACATCACTTATGAGAATTTAATGCCGCAATATTACGGACGTATATATCGGAATGTAGAATTCGCATTTAAAGAACATAAGTTTCTTTTCGAACTCTTTCATTTTAAGTATAAATACTATTTTTATTATTTTTTTTACGTAGCGTAATTAAGCATTTACTTTCCTAATATTATCGTGATTGAGCTTAAAGGCTATCAATTAAGGCTATTTTTGCCTAGCTATTTCAATGTATTTATTTCTAATATAACTGATTGAATTAATTTATTTAAAAATCATATTAAAAAATCTTTGAGCATTTATAGTATACAATTTCATTAAAAATACGCCATGAGAATTTCTTCTGTTTCCGGAGGACATACGCGTCATAAAAGCGCTTGAAGCTTTTTAGTCTCGTTATTTCGACAAAGGACAGCTTTGCAGGACTTTTTTCCGGTGGGACCACGAAACTAGATTTTCGGAAAGAAAATTTATCCATCGCAGACACACTCGAGAGGTAAAAATTTCCGGCTCTTCCCGTACGCGCGCGCACGCGAGATCGAATCATTTGTTTCAGGATTAATGACGGTCCGAAAATGGGAG
>VBVQ01001093.1:0-11889 GCA_011636635.1 Tetramorium simillimum
GTATTATTTGAAGGAGAAACAAAAGTTTTATCCGTGAAGACTAAATTAATAAAATTTTTAGTATTAAATAAATAAATACTAGAATGTATGATAAAATTGCTGTATTAATAAATATTAAAATAATGCATTATGAATTTTGAAAAATAAAATTTATTGAAATATTTATTATTAACAAAAATTTTATTCACTAAGAGATAGAAATATTTAATGTCAATATTTAGTATCAAAATACATATAAATAATATACAAGACAGAGAATGCGCTTGGATGATTTCTGTGATTCCTGTCCAACAAGTTCAAGTCTCGTGTTATGGTATCCGCCGCTAATTGCGCGGAAGCCATCGATCCTCGATGTGCCGGTTAATGATTAATGAAGCCACGTCCGGGAGAGAGCAAGGGTTGAGCAAGATCGCGCGTTCTACGGCCCTGTTAACACTGACCGACCCATCCTGGCCTCGGATACCGATCGGGGTGGCTCGCGCAAACGGTAGCAATAAACGCCGCCGGACTGGTCGAGTTTACATCGATAGAGACGCAAGCCGGCTGTAAAAGTGGATGCGTTGCGCGAGCGTATTTATAGTTAGAGGTTTCTTGGCCGTTCGTGCGTGTAGTGCAGCTTCGAAGAAGGGGGTCTAGAGAAACTAGATCCGTAGAGGGACGATGATGGCGCAGTTATCTCACGCCTCAAAGGGCGTATCCCGGTAGAGTTTCGGTAGACGTGCACCGTGATATTGTGAATATTCATTATATTTATGTAGAATTTTATTTAACGCAAATTTAATGATATTAGCTGAACAATTTAATGTAAAAATACATGGATTCTCTCACGAGATAACAAGAGAAAACAAATCTGAGATAACTTTGAGTATGACTTTGAGTTTCACAAATCTTATTTATTCGATACTATTATTGAATAAGTCTGTTTTAATGTAGTACGACAAATAATATCATGTGCAAAAGATTTTGAGAATCACTGCGAGGAAGATGAGACTTCTCGAAGGTATGGCGGCAACAGACGCCGATCGAGAACAACGAAACGAGCGATGAGAAGGGGGAGGAAGTGCAAGTAATAAACGTCGCGAGGGGTGAAAGGGTGAGGTCGGTTACAGTTAACCCGTGGTCGTAAATGCCTCTACGTAATTATTATGCTCAGCGTAACCAAGGTCAGCCACCTCTGATAATACGTCGGCGAACGCCGGTTTACCAAAATGCGTCGGTGCAGCCAAGTTTTGACGCTGTCGGCATCTAATTATCCGGCTCGCAATTACCTGTACCCCGTCATAAAAGTCGGCGGGACGATTCGCCGCTTTTTAGAAGGCACTCGGTGACTTCTCGTTTGCTGCTCGCTTCAAAGGTGCGCCGCAATAACAAACTAACAAGCTGTCGGTTCTCTATCAGTTACCAGAATGGTACGCGTTTATGCGATTTTGCGCAGAACCAGCTGTCCGTAAGACTCGAGTAAGATATTAATGTAAGGTATTGCGAATAGAGTTATTTACGAAGCTGTTTTGAAGAAGCAATTCACCTTTTTTGAAAGCAACGAACATATTTCTGCCTCAAGTTAATTTTTATATTTATTTTTATACCAATTTGTCGCACTGGCTTATTTCATTATCTATTTAATTTCGTAAAATCGTTCGTTACGCGGCACGTCTACATTCCAATACAACGCTGCTACTCTCTCTCTCTGCCTGCACTCTATGTATATGACAAAATGATAGGAGTCGATCGTATAATTGTACATTGGGATACAGTAATTACCACGTATGGCTACGTTTTGTTTCACGATTATCTATTAATGCTCCAAATAGCTGATATTTGTGCTGCACAAGCATTACACTCAAAATTAATTATCACTGAACGCATAAATGAGTAATATCTCGTCGAATTATATTTGCATGAGCTCCTGGCTCGACAAATAATACTTAATACTGATTTGCAAAAAGTATCGCGATAAGCCACAAGTCATGACAATTGAAAATCTGAGATTTAATTTTTTTTATTTAGCCAGCCAGTGTGCATAATGCGTACAGATTATTACCGGTTCTACTTCTGTGCAGATTCAATTTCCTCGACGAGTCGTATAATGAGTTGACCTCGCGATCTAACAACTACCGCTGCCGTCATGCTCAATTAGATGTCAACGACTTCTTAGGATCGCGATTAATTTCAATAGTTGCTTGTTGAAGCAACTATTGAACGTAATGTTCGACCTTCTTCTGAACAGTACATGAAAATAAATATCGTATATTAATAAATAAAATCATTTATATGTATGTATAATATAGTTTTCCAATATATGTTCAATATTAATAACTTAATATAATATTCTATAAAAATGTTTCATTTATGAATTACGAAAAATAAAGAGCCATTTTTTAAATTATTTAAAATTTTTATGCGATTGCAGTATATTGAAGAAATTATATAAAGCGCGTGATAGATAATATGTATAGGTTTATTATAAATCGGTATAGAGTTCATGATCATGTTGTACGATAAATGTCGCTCTAGGATTATCAGATGTTGGTTATTAGTTAGCTCGTTGTACAAGACGAACGATAACGCATGATAGAGTGAGCGGAACGCGACGAAGAAGCGAGGCCTAAGGAGACGCTAAACCGGAAGACGGCGAGTAAGGGCGGAAGGGGAAGCTTAAGGACCGAAAGGCCCCATTGACGGACCGGTTCCTCCCGCTCGTCCATTGAAACACGTAACAGTGCGCCGTCACGCCGTTAATCCGCCGTCTGCTCCGTAATGCCCTAATAACATTCGCAGCGACAATGGTGCCGCTAAAAGTAATGCGGCCCCGAAGACTTTCCCCCCCGTCATTCTACCCGCGTGCTGCGAGCATTTTTAAACGCGCCAATAATGGCAGCTCGGATTTATGCCGAGAGGATACAAAACAGCGTGGACCTTGCGACAAAATGCCCGGCAAATCGCTCACAAAGCGCATTAAACGTCTCTGCGTCCGGGAAATTGGGAACAAACGACGCTCGAGTGTCCCTTTCCCTTCAAGGAAAAGACGGCCGTAACGAGATGGTCGCCGCGAAGGGATCGATACCCGCCGATAATCCGCTCGGATTCGTATTCGGGATCGGAATACCTACTTAGAGAAATGCTTAGGAGACAGATCAGCTTTTTTTGAGAGCGCTTAAACGTACTGAAAGATTCACTGGTTCGCAGCCGTTTATACTAAGCTAACGCGGATATAAATGGAAAGAAAGAAAGAAGATTGATTGTGTCCTGTTTAAAAGTTTTCTCAACCGTATAAGAGTATAAGAAACACGACAGAAAATACATGAATTTATAATTATGTAAGATAATAAGGGATTTCTTTATTATAACTGAAATATTTATATAAAATATTTAAAAATTTTTTAATATAATAACGAAACAGCTCTCGCGATATTTATCGAGCGCGATGGTATTTGCAGCATCCTTTGATCATTAATATTCGAGATGAAAATCTCAAACGATTTAATTCTGGGGTGAAATGCGCTTTCATATATTTACACGAATACCAAATATTTAAAAATCCTCTTCATGTACATATACGTGCATCAATTTTTTAATTCTTCTTTGTGTTACTTTATGTTACTTAATGTTACTCACGTTATACTTTCATATCTTCATCTGTATTGAAATAACTCCACATGTTTACTTATGCAAAAGCGAGACAAAAGTGAATAATCGCCGGATGATGAAAATTTCATGCGTGTATAAGCATGCAACGTGTCTCCGACATTTGACCTCCAGCGACCCAGAAAACGACGTCAGCGTCATTTAAAGAGTAACATGGAGACACGCGAGCCCTTTGCCGGCTGGTTCCCTACCTCACGTCGCGGAATCGACTTCCGCGTGCCACGTGCAGGGCGCGCGTGTACGTGCACGTGTACGCGCGTACCACCCCTCTGTAGAATGTCGCCGGTGGACAAGTCCGAGCCGCGGTCCCCTCTCCGCGCGTCCCGCGCGCCCTGCGCCCTGTCGGGAATGACGAAGGCCGTCACTCGTCCCTGTTTGTGGTGGCGCGTGCGTGAATGGACTTTGACGGCCGCACACACACACGGGTGCGTGCGTGCACACGTACGCGGCACCGTGTATGCGCGGACGCAACGGCGGGCTATATACGCAGCTGGACTCGCTAATGACCAGACGCATCCAGGAATCAAATTCAGATGACGGGGGCCCGGGCGGTGTGCGCGGCCACACGCCGCGGCGCCGCGCCGCAACTGCACCCCGTCCGACCGACGCGGCGAGGTCGCATTTCTATGCGAGCCGTGACGTCCATTCATGCTGCCAATTATTATCGAAAACGACGTAACTGTACGCGCTCGGGAAATTGGCCTCCTCGATTCGATTTATATAGTACATTCCGCTCTCGCAAGGCACTCTCCGGGGGGGCAGTTTTTGCCCGGAGTCTCTCGCTCGCGCGCCCCACACAACCCCCGTCGCGCGATCTCTTTCTGAAGGAGAACCCACTTCGCGCCGACTGTATCGGGGTATTATTAAGACGATGGCTTGTGCGTTCGCAACCTGCTCATTTGGAAATAACCGGGCATCGTTTTACGCTTTAAAGAGAAAAGATCATATTTCAACTTCCGCGGAAACACTTGCGTGCTATTTTATGTAGTACGCGTCTCGAACGGTTGAGAAGAAGAAAATGTGTTGAAGGAAAGTGAATCCGTGATTATTATTGTTAATTGTATCTGCTAGTTTTTCGCATTTTAGGATAACAATTCTCCAAAGTGCATGGTACAAGTTTTGCTAGATGTATATCTTGGAAAAGAAAAGTCTACTCTAAAGTTACAGCGTTTCTTCCTAGCTTTCCGGCTCGACATTTTTGAGGAATTTGTGACCGATTTCTTCCAGGTGAAAATTTAAACGCAAATGAATCTGATATTGGCAATGCAAAAATATTTCCATGCGTAGAAGCAAATCGGTTCAAGGATTCATGGATTTCCACCAGGGGTGAATGAGAAATGGAAGTTCCACATTGTCCCGAAATGAGCGATTTCAAAATCAATTTTCTCGATACCAACCCCGCTGACAGGTTTCGTTCTTGAGGGTGAAACTGACGCTTTTCGCAGGGAAGGGTAATTCGGGCATATACGAAGTTCCTATGAATAATGGAGGGTGTTTCTCAAAATCCGGAACGCACGTCGGACGTTTATTGGTACGCCAGCAGCATTGTGTGTGCATCGCAGGCTCATACGAAAGATCCGTAACGTGAGAAAATTGACATTTTCGCCGCGAATTTGATTATAAACGATATTTCGTTTACAATGCATCCATATATTAATCCGAGCATCAATCAAAACTGGCCAACAAATTGCATCAAATCATAGAACACTGACGATGTCTATCTCCAAAGCCGCTATCAATAGATTCAACGGTGGATTATTAATGTGGTTATCGCGAGCGTTAAATAGACCACGCTAATATAAGCAAATAAAAAATATAACAATGAGTGATGATATTTCGATTATTGCCTCATAGTGAGTTAATACTGAAAATGTGAATGTCTGCGAATGTTGTACGTCAATCTAAATTCGACCAATATTGCAATACTATTAGCTGCGAAATATCTGAATCTCATCGAGACGGTTGGAGCAGTCGGCCTCCGTCGTCATAAATCTCGCCAGCGGTGAAACGAACGTTCGTTTAAGTATAGTAACGCGGGAGCGAGGTATCCAAAGATTACCAAGACGCTGCCAATGGAGGTCAAAGAGGCATGGCGATCGTCTGAAAGGAACCACGGGAAGTATTTCGTTCCGAACCGACAGCGAAGAATTTCGGGCTCTTTGTGATTGGCAATAGACCGAGGAAATTGGTTTGAAATTCGCGGGGCTATGGAATGTATTGGCAATCAGATTTCCTGCCCCCCAGCCACCTCCGACGTTGCCCTCCCATGCCCGCCCTCTTCCTTCCGCCAGACCGGCAATGAAGGGTGCGCCAGGGGGAGAGAGAGAGAGAGATAGTTTCCCTGGCATTCTCAGAATGTGGCGTAGGCTAGGGATGCTCGGGGCGGCGGTGGCGGTGGCGGTGATAGTGATGGTGGCGGTGGTGGTGGTAGTTGCTGTATTTTCCACCACCCCTTATCTTTCCATCTCTCTTCGCGATTCAGGGAAATTCCACGATCACGACGACTCGACGCGAGAGCTGCTGGCGTCCAAGTGATGGAACGTCGAATTGGGTCAACTGTCTGAGCGGGAGAGAGCTGTGTGTGGAGATCGCGGATGTCGAATGCGATCGGGACATTATCTGCGAGGAGTTTATGTCTGAATGCGTTCTGTGGGGTTGATGTCGTCGTAAAAGAGGATAACGCGCTTCCATTTGTAACCGCTCGTCTAAGAACGGAATACGGCTTGGTCGTGATATAATCAACAGGACGACGTGCGTCAAGAGGACTGGAAGACTAATTTGTCGGCGAGAATATCTTGACAATGTCAAATAGAGGATACACGAAATACATCGGAGAAATTTGCCGGATACATAACATTATAGTAAGAAGAACCACACGGAAAGTTCTTATGAATAAGTGAAAAGCAAAGCAGATCCCAATCTGGAAAAGTGATGGATGTTGAAATTATAGGAAAATCTAATACTAAAACACAGACAGATCTTTATCCTTTCGTTGTAAAATATTTATATGCAAAGTGATTGCTTTAAAAATTTAAATCACTTTGTTGCTTTCACTAAGATTTATAAAGCACTTAAGTGGGGATCAACATCTTATTTGTTAAATTATTGTAAAATTTTTATTTTGCTGTTGTTTTTCTTTTTTTTTTATGGATACAAATTCCATCAAAAGAAATAAAAATTTCTTACATCAAATTTTCTAAAAAGCAATCACTTTATGTGACCTTTCTGTTATGATCGAGACATATGGTAACAGTTTATCGATAAAATGACAAACTCTGCTATTGTCTATTATAGATATTGGATTTTCTTATGTAGTTCACGGAGATTACAAGCCTGAATTTTTCACAATATCATGCCTTTTAGATAAACATCTTTTCGAGTAAATGTAGTATGACACGACTGCATCCATCTAAACATATGTCCATTTGAACGCATGTTTTCGATTAAACCAGTAAACTCGTGCGATTGAGTTTTCGATTGACTTTATATAGCACGCCCGAACGATCAATTACCTCAGACAGAAATCTCGGTTCGGAAATAACATTTCAATGTATTGGTTTTTCAATTTATGATAGCGATTCGTAGCTAAAACTGTCCGTGATACGAAATGGTTTAAAGAATAAAAAGCAATAAAGCGGATTTCCAACTAACTGGCGCGAATAACTTCGGCTGGTTTTAATCAGTTTTCTACATTCACATTGGAATCACAAAATAATGTGAGATATTTTTGTTACAACAAACATCATTTCTATAAAAATTCTTTAAA
This sequence comes from Tetramorium simillimum, assembly GCA_011636635.1. Lineage (NCBI taxonomy): Eukaryota > Metazoa > Arthropoda > Insecta > Hymenoptera > Formicidae > Tetramorium > Tetramorium simillimum. The sequence continues at coordinate 7,412 of VBVQ01001093.1, forward strand.
TAATTTACTAGAAAGATACAGAAATAACTGCAGTAGTAAATCGAAGTAATTAAAAATTTAGTTTTGGAAGAGATAGAAAACAAGTATATAAAATTTATTGTTTTCAAGTCATCAAAAGATTTCATATTTAATAGATTGAAAATTACATAAATAAAATAGAATATCATCTAAAATTTATTCTATCTCTACTTTTACGCACGCGCGCGTGCGCGCTATTTTCATATAAATAAATTTATTTTTGCTCATATCGTCAACAATTTATTTTGAGCTATTATATATAAAAATGTAATGAAAAAAGTAAAAATAAAAATAATTAATATTAATAAACAAAATAATTCTTTCCTAACGCTAAATTCTTACGTGAATACGAATTATAAGACGTTAAATTCGATCGATGCTTATCTTATTTCTTTTTTAAAGAAGCGGTGTTGCGAAATACGGATAATCGCGTAAAACACAACTCATGAAATTCAATGGATTCCTTGGTTCAAGAATCCGGCCAGCAATAATTCCTCGCTCACTGGCCCGCTATTAAGGCTATCTGGAAATCACAGAGAACTACCCGATTATTGTGTGTCTCGCGGGCCAATTTCAGTAGAATGGGCCAGCGAGAATAATTAACAAAGCATTTAATTATCGCTCGACTGATATCGTACGGATTTCGCAAAGACAATTTCTCGCCGAGTTATAATGAAATATAGCTTAATAAACGAATTCTGGGGATATTCGTGTTTTCCTTCCCATACATTTACCATGTCATATTTCTCTGTAATAACTAGAATACGAATCCTATTATCGTTAATCTCTTATTTGAGTTGACGAGAAATCATTGTTTTAACTCGTAACATTTATACATTGTTATAATTAATTCTATGCATGATTAATTTCAAATCAATTTCGAAATTCATCCACTGACATCTATTAAAAAGACCAAAGCCATGAAATACCGTTAGCTAGCCATCATTTTATTTTCTTATTGATTAGTCATTATTACAAAATTTCTTTTTTTAACATTATATTTATACACGTCAAATGTTACATTAATTTTAACAGTATGTAATAAATTTTCATAAAATTACAAATTCCTTTTTTATTATGACTTAAATAACTTCAGTGCAATAAAAGTACATTGTTATATTATTAAATTGTTGCATAAAAATAAATAGTTGACCGAGAGGAAAAATGCGGAACTCGAGACGGCATATTGGCAACTTGCGCAGTTTCCGTTTTTGCACGCCAATAATCTGAAACTTTGCACTGCATCGGGTCAATCACCTGTCAAAGAAGTATGCGAACGTATCGCAGCTTTTTTCATCCGCGCTGCGACATGCTTCACGTCTCTGCTTTCGCGTCGATGTCGAAGCGTCGCGTCGCGTCGCGTCGCGTCGCGCCGCGTTTCGTCTCGTCTCGTCGCGTCACTCGCGAATCTGGACGAATGGCACAGGTTGACGGTACGGGGGAGAACGCAGGGATACGCGGGGATTGAAGCGGGCGATTCAGGACGGATAGCCAAGGCAAAGTTTCCTGGTCCATTGTTCCAGCATTAGTTAGTTTCATTAATGTAATTCCCGTGTACGAGATGAGAGGGCTCTCGTATTTACTTGGTTTCCTTTTTAGCAATCTATTGTCGGCCTTTGTGTCGGCATACGGCACCACCGGTGCTCGTATTGTCCCGGGTATTGTCAACGACTGCCTCCAATGGAAATCCACGCCCAAACCCCGATCTCTCTAGTACCATCGTCATCGGCCAACGCGCATACCCGATAGAGTAAATTGATGGTGAACGAGATGGGGGTGGCGGAAGACTGCAACAGTCAGTCTCTTTCATCATTCGGCGAAATTCGTGAATTCGTATCTGAAAGCCGGTTGCGCGTGTATTGTAACGCGTTGAAAAAATCTTCTGAACGCAGACGAACGCAATTTGGTAAATTCGACGATTGTACTGAAATACCGTGTCTAAAGTTTGTGTATGGCTTTCGCGCTGCAACGTGTAATATGCTTTATTGTTTATTTAATATTTAATTGCACGATAACTGTCATTTTCTGATTAAAATATTGAATTCTCGTTTACGTTTATCATCAGCGGGCAATGTATTACTCTACACCCGAAGAAAGTATTGGATTCTACATTTATAATGTACAATTTGTATGATCTTGATCAATTATTTCTTCCCATCAATCGCTATATTTGATATCTTGCTATTTGTTTCTGGCATTTTCGAGTACATGATAAATATTTTATATTAACATCAACTTACACGTAATTATAATTTATATTAAGCTATTTCATCATGATTAATTAAAAGATGTGGATCGCATGATATTTAAACAATTTCGATAGCACTCGAGACATCAAAGGGGCTCTTTCAACTAATTAACTGGGCTTTACTTCGCACATTTAATTAAATCGCTGTACAGTCCGATTCAACATCTGAGTAAATATTCAGATTAGGCTATCGAAATTTAGTCTAACTACGCGATGCGTGTTATTTATGCTTTAACGGAAAAAAAAAATACTATTCTTTTATGGATCACATATTTTGCCGAGGATCATTTTGGCATTTTTAAAAACTTCAATAGACGCAAATGTCACGACATGCTCAGAATGCTCTCTATGTCAGAATATAATCCCATCCAGCTTCATGACTTCCGTCAGATCCTCTTTCCTCTGTCTCCCGTTGACGTCTGACGAAATTAAGAATGTCGTCCGTCTGTCACCCCGCCGAAATGGCAAGTCTACGACGAACCCCGTACAATTCCCCGCGAGGTTTTTGCCACGCTTGCGGAAACACATCGGACCGGAACCGCCGCCGGGAAGCGGTAAGAAACGCCCTTATCCCCTAGCTTCTCGCGAACACGATGACGAATATTTTTCTTACCATCGCACTCCACCGAACCATCTTGGGTTTCCAAGTCACCATCCAGAAAGAGAGAACGATCCTGCTGGAGCCGTGAAAAACTCTCGAGAGGGTCGAAGCGTCTCCTACTTGACGGAGCTCGACAGCGGCGCCATGATTAATTCATTGCTGCCGGAAAATTATCGTACGTCGCGCTTCGAAAAATTCAATTTCGATTATTCTAGAATCCTGTTAAATAAAAGGAATTCTGATGTGTGATATATCGTTCAAATTGCGCGATAGATTGACGGAAATGTAATATTATATTACGTTCATATGATATATAATTAATCTGAGATATATTCGTCTATTAGCTTCACACTTTATGATTATTCAAATTGTCATTTTAACTCCAGGTCAGCAATTACCACAATATCTAATTTCGACACGTATGTTTGTACTCTCGTTGAGAAAAAAAGATATTGACCATAAGCAGTCGAAGGCGGCGAGTGCCGCCGTAAAGAGCGTGAAAAATCAGTGACTTCCGGCGTTGTTGACAGTGATGATGACGGCCGCGTCCCCGCATGCGGGTGATTCCGGATTTTTGTGAAGGGTCCGTCGGAAGATTTACGCCGAACGTATTTACGAGCAAGTCGAATCGCCGCTCCTTGAGATCTTTAAATAGCGCGGCGATCACTAGCGCTTTTGCCGCAAGTTCTCGGCCTCGTCGAGGCTTCTCTTCTTTCCATCTTCGTCTATCGTGCGGTGCAATGTTCCAAATATGTCTCACCATCTCAGGTTCTCCCCGCACGTGTCAGATCTGTCTTTCTAATTGGCACGTTCATTACGACAATCAAAGGACGCCGCGCGATTCGTCACGTTTCACGGAAGTGAGTTTGCATATTCGTAGGAGTGAATGTCTCAAGAATTGATATGCGCTTATGTGGATATCACGACACATCTAAAATTTCTACCTTCGAAATATATTGAGTTTATATGGCTGAAGAGAGAAATTAATAGTAATAAAATCAGATCTTATTCTTAGTGTAATTTGATTGTGATAATTAATTAATTGCTAATTCTCATTTATATAATTACTTAAAACGTATGCATATAGTTCTAATTTTATTATATTCGTTAATAAACATGTGCATCCATAGATAACCCATCTGAAATAAATTTTTCACATTCCGCGCATGAGTCTATTAAACACGCAGAATTTTAATTAACTCCCATATAATTAAAATTTAATTTAGGCCAGCAGAGGCCGCGGCGTACTTATCGTAGCGCAAAATTTTGATCCTTTTCTCATTAAGCGAGGAAATAATGTTCGCAATCAATCGAAAACAGTACACTACTGCATTATTAATAGTCAAATAATTTTAAGCTTTATTTGTATAAAAGAACTCTCTCTATTCCTTTTTTCGATCATGGATTTAAAGAGAGTTGCAATTATAGATTTAAAGCTGTCAAGAAATATTAAAGTGTATTAAATGGACAATTTTATAAATAAATAATAAATATACGTTTTGTGTTATTCTTATAGCAGTATAGGAAAAATGTAAGAAAATTAGATAGAATTATAAAATAAAAAGAAGATTATAGGATATATAAGATAGAAATATTTGAAAGGAATTGGAG
>VBVQ01001093.1:11899-40440 GCA_011636635.1 Tetramorium simillimum
TTTTTTTCAAAAAATATGACAATTGAATGCGTGATGATTTATGTAATCCGTGTTTACACCGTTATGTGGTTTCCATAAAATTAACGGAACGACGTACTTTATATAAAAAATAAACCCGTAAAATAAAGGAAAGACGACGTGCGCTAATACTAAAAATAGAAGACGTAAATTAAAGGAAAGAGGAGAAAAAGAGGAAGGGGGGGAGAGAAGAGGCGATAAACCGGCGAGAAAGGTAGAAGCGGAGAGAAAAGCGGAGAGAGAAGCGTCAGAAGAGAAGCGCTTAATTTCCTGTCGCGCGCTTTATTTCATTAAAAAGTCATTAATAATATTACGTTAACGCACGCGCACGCGCGCGCTCGCGCGCGCTGCTGTATGGATAGTCAGGAGATTTCATCCTCCCTGTGTACATACGTATATATACACACGTAAGTACACGCCATTGCACTGCATCTGCGCGTGCCTATACATCTACAGTTGCATGTGCGGATACGTGCTTCTCTCTCGCGCGCGCGCGCTTCGTCTTTTCTGGCATACGATATACAATATTAAACTCCGGTAGAGAACTATTCTACCTTCCTGTCTCTTTCTCTCTCTCCCTCTCCCTCCCCCCCTTTTTCTCTTTAAACGACATTGTTCTCCCTGTGTACTCTTCGATGTGTTTCCCATAAACATGTCTCTCTCCTGCCAAACGAGCTACCGCTGTGAAATATCGCGAATGAACTATTTTTGCAGCCTCATGGGGCCGTAGCTTCGAGTTATCCATTATCATTTTAGACTCACCATGCGTATATATTACCTTCGAAGCTTTCCAGATTTTTTTTCCTTTTCTAGATCTCTCTCTCTCTCTCTCTCTCTCCTGTCTCTCCTCTCTCTCGCGTACGCGCGCTTCTTTTGTTTTAACGAAAAATTCTGCGGCGCGAACTCCCGCGAGCTTTTAAATGTGTCGCCGGGCAAAGCAAGGCTAGAGCCGGACACCGATACACTACCGCGCGAACTCAAAATGAATGAGCGCTACGTCCTTTGTGCCGTCGGTGCGCAAAGTGGTTTTATGTATGTAGGTCGCGAAGTTTTCGATGAAATTGTGGCCTCGGCGCGGCAGCTGCAACCCTATCCGTGATCGTGTGCGCGAACGTTTGATCTCTCCGCGGTGTAATAGACTCGCAGAGTGACTCCATTGAATTCGCATTCGATCCGGGAATATCGCGCAATTAGAGCGCAAGGGCCGTCAGTAAAGCGTAATAGAACCGCGAAATCGATCCAGGCCCAAACAATGGGAGTAATCGTCATATCCGTTATGTTCGTCTTTAATTAATTTCTATTATCAAAATCAGTCATTCAAAATTTATAGGTAATCCAGTGATTGGTACAACAATTGTTTCCATTTTGCGAGATTTGCAATTATACACAATTATACACAAAACTAATATATTAACAGGAATACGCTTTGACATTGAAGATGGATGATTGGATTGGAAAATGATAAATTTACTTATCTTAAGACAAATGTTGCTTGCTCTCTTTTTGTATACAGAAATATTTAACGGGAAAGGAAACAATAGCATACGATATTAAAAACGAGAAAAAATATTTTAACGAGATCTTAATTATTCAGTTTTGAGAAAATGTACGATAGAAATAAATTATAATGAAACGCAGAGATATGTAAGTAATTCGATAAACATGTAAATTTGAAAATTGCATTAAGGAAAAATTGTCTAACTGGATCGATGGTGCAAAAGAATCCTCTTCAATCCCCGTGTAGGATAATCGATCAAATTTCGCAATCGCTTCAATCCGAGCGCGATCGTTCCCATTCCGTCCATCATCGGTACCGGGGAATTGTTTTAACGCGCGCCGATAAAATGCGTTCGAGGTGAGAACGGGCACGGGTCAGCCGTCGTGAGTGGATATAGATGTCTGTCCCTCGCTCCGATGCCCCGGCCAGAACGCGATGTTCCAATTTCGGGGCACAAAGAAGGACACACGTATTGCGCGTTAGATCTGTCAGAATCCTTGTCGATCGGACCGTCCCGGCAGACACTCGTCCGCTCGCGAAATGTCGATGCCATTAACGTCGATGGGGCCCCCCCTCGCCAAAAGAGTAACACGTTCCAGCCTGCGGAACTCCCCCAGTCACCGTTCCTCTTTGATCTTCGTGAAGCACCTGGTACGAAAGGACCGCGCCATTGGTAATAATAACTCGCTTTTGAGCCAGACCGACCTCTTGGGGGTGCCGAGACTTATCTCCGGTTGCATCTTATTGCGAGATTCGCGCATTGTTTTCCTTTCCTTTTATGATTCTATACCAGCTCTCCGATAGCCATCCCCTCGTTGCCCTCGTACTCTTGTCTTTCTCCATAGCTGTCTTCGGGCGAACAGCTGGCAGTTTCAGATGACCCCGCCAAGCCCTCGCCCTTGCACTCTTAAGACGATACGGATCCTATAAGATGCTCGAATTCGCAAAAGGCCGGGATCCATCAAGAGATTGCTGAGAAAACAGTGATGAAGAAACTCTGTTCCTTTTTCATTCGATTTAATCTTTATTCCTTATGTAATATTTTTTATATTATTATGCACATTCTTCGTTTATAATAACATAAATATGTCATAAAATAAATAATAAATATGACAAAAGACACAAATTAGGAAATTATTTACCGTATATAATGATTTGTACGGAGGTTTTCTTTGAATAGATTTCTCCACAAAGATTTTCCATTCTCGTATAGAAAAGGAAAAAAGAAATCGTTTCCTTTAACTCACTCAAATGCGCCTGAATGCAGTTAATGCTTAACACGTTTCTTCGTTTCGAATTCGCGTTGTAAAGTGAAAAGCAGGATTTAGAGAAACGTTGAGTTATGGAACAGCGTAATGTTCCCGAACGCGTTTAATAGTCGCTGCGAGCCACACGACGATGCGAGACGAAGGAACACAAACGGAAAATACGTGTGTGAGGAAAGAGACGTACGGAGGGGGAGAGTCAGTTAGTCCAAGCTCGCCTTTCGAGAAACACGATACCACGTTGGAGGCAGCATACTCCGGCCATTAGCTATTTACGGAAACGACTCGGCAAATGGGGCGTGGAGCCGAAGTTGCTTCACGATTTTCGTTCAGCCGAGGAAGAAGAGGAAGTCGAGATATTTTTTTTTGTCCTCCCCAAAGGAGCGACGGCGGGTGGTAGCACCGAAAGGATTGAGTAATGCGCTCTTTTATTTCGGAAAGGACGATGCAACCGTTCAAGCATGCTTCGCTACGTGGAAAATCGTGTGCAAGGTCGACGACGAGGGAAATCGAAACGATTTTTACCCTTTTCCCTCGTCGCCCCCAGTTTTAGGTCCGTTCCTTCACGTTTCACAGGACTTTAACGACAACTAGAAGTTGCCGGCGATCTATCGCCATCAGAACTCTGTGCGTCTTTCTGCAGAAAATAAGCTTCGTCAGTGTTCCAACGCGATAAAAACGATCTCTCTAAAAAAAAAATACGAGTGCGCTTATTGAAGATAGATTTTAAATCAAATTTTTACCTCGTTACAAGATATTAACATAAATACTTAATTTTGAGAGATATTCGCCGTTAATGGAACATGGCAACGTGAAACGGTACAAAAACATGTTATATCGGAAACATTTTGATTAAAATATTAAATATTAAATGTTTTTTCTTTTTTTTTGTGGGATAATCGTAAACATGGAATTTTTTACGGAAGAAATCCTGCAATTTAAACGCACTCTGAAGTTAAACGCTTAAAACTGTCACCCCGAGAGCGTGCGATAGAATACGTACAATAAATCGACGCATTCCGATACTTATTGATCACACGGCTTTCTCTCTCTCGCTTTGCACCCCGCACAGCTCATAAATTTTTCAGAAGGCTGAAAGCTTCGATCGCGTGCACTAATCTCGCGGGCAGATGCCACGCAATGCCTCGCAAAACCGATTACGAGAGAGTAGATCGGTATATACCGCGCAGTAAAAAGATCTTCAAAGAATGGAAATGGGACCGTTAAATCCGTCAAAATGCCTACCCGTGGATAAAACGCGATGTCCCTCCTCGCGTGGTGCCTTTCTTCACCAAAGAGACACTCATCCACCGTAACTAAACGGATCTCTCTCCTCCTGAAATTATCCTTATTGTATCCGAGCTTCTCCACTACGTATGAATTCTCGTAATGATACATCACAGAATATGTGCATTACTTTTCGTATTCAATAGTATGCAATCCACTTTGTTCGAAAAAAAGGCAATCGTGAATCTAAGATTTACGTATGTATAGAATTGCGTATATTTCGCTCTCTTTCTTTAGCTAAAAGTTTAATAATAACTTTTCTAATTATCCATAATAATCTATAATAATCTGGGAAATTTTTACAAACTTGCAGACGAAACGTTTCAATAACGAAAACAATTTGCTCTTTATTGTAACAATTATCTAACCCTTCACAAAAAAACAGAATCATTTTTCATACTTATTTATCGACAGCCTCAAAGAAAATGCCGAATGCAAATTTTAATCAGTCTGAGCGTCCCGTCGCGAATCGTTGCGATTCAGCATTTGCCTAACGAGCATACTAATCGACGTTAATTCGACAACAAGTACGAAGTCACGTCACAAGGAGTCTTATTGACGAGCCTCGTGTATGCTGCTGAGCGATCCTAACTTGATCTGAGACAATGGACCCCCTCGTGTGTGGTCCGGCCTAGCCTGCGAGGACGACTCTTCGCACCCAATCGGTCGTCCAGTCTCGTGCACGCTCCCGGTGGAGAACGAGCCGCTCCTCGGCGAGCTCCGCCAGTGCAATTACTCGCGATCCTCTGGGGATGACATTTCTCGCGGTTTATCGTGCAAATATTTGCCAGACAAGATCTTGTAATTCCTTCCCCGTCCCCGCCTCCCGCGCGCCCGCGTTTCGTGTTGTGGCAACGAAGGATGATACAGGCGAACGGAACGAGTAAAAGTGAATAAAAAAAAAAAAGGGGCAACTCGTACTTACGGCGGCACCTGTTGAATATGCGGACGTGTCTATCTATCTTCATAATCGACAATTATTTGATCTTATTTGTCGTATGTAAATCTGCCATCCGAAAGACGAGCGTCTTCGGGACGCTGTGAGAAACGTCCGGGGAGATTGTAATCTTGTGGCAAATGGCTCTCGAACTTTTATGTCGCTCAGGTAAGAGGACTCACTTTTTTTTTTATTTCCCCTCCGCACTATTCGCGCGAATATCTCGCACATGTATATCGCACCTATCATCTAACGATCGCCATCGAAAGACACTCCGCCTTTCGATCATTATTCAAAAAGAGAGAGCATCGGCCAAACAGTGTACGGCTCCATTTATCCTCGTTGCTCGGCCATCAAGGTCAGGCGTGATCCTGTCACGTCATATATCATCGTTAAGACGTACTGGGAATACCAGTTAAGGGTTAAAAGCAGCCTTTATCAATCCGGGGCCGAGCCCTCGGGGTCTTTCTCATACGTCTATCGGACCGTTCCGCCGGACGTGCATTTCCATTAATTCACCCGCCTGTTATAACCAGACTTTAAACGGCCGGCTAGACGATCGCTGTCTTGTGCAGAACTTTCCGCGGGGGAAACGGTGTTTACGGGACGACGTGCGATTGCCAGCCGCCCGCCCGACACGACACCGACTCGTCGGCATACGAAATAATGTTTTCGCCGAACGAGGAAGGCAGTGGTACCCATCATCCAGCGGCGCGCGATGACGATCTTCTCCGAGAAAGCGTCTCCTCCTGGCATTTCGTGATCGTTAGGTGGCAATGAATCATGGTCGGAAGCTTAGAGAGTCGTGTAGGCGATGAGTGATACTCACAGGTCATTTTAGCAATTTTCCTCCCGCCGCGATGTCCGGGGATACATCATGTGAAGCGCGGATGTTTCGCAAATCGATCGTGCTGCTAGCGGGCCGCCAAACGATCATGATAATTTGCCGCGGTCTCGTTCACCCTACCTGCCGGTAATGACAGTCGCCGGAGGCTCGAGGAATTCGTGGGAGGCTCAATTTTGTTAAACAACCTGCAACCTGGTGGAAGAAAAAAAGCGACGACGATGACGGTACCTGAGCGAATTCCGATCGTGGATCATGGTTGACGTGTTGCGTCTCTGAACCATCATTTAAGTTTCCACGAATAACTTATACGCCATTTCGATTGTCCCTTCAAAACTATTCATCACGATAGAAGACATCTATTAATCTTCGTGCAATCACAAAAGAGACGTCTAACTGACCTTGATAATTTTATATAAATGACAGAATGCAGTCTGACATGTGTTTGACATTTGAAGGTGAAGTATTAAAATAAATGATGGACATGCAAAATCCCTGGAAAAAAAGTGCCAAAATTTGAAAAATGATATAATATCCCGAAAAATTATCGAATTTCAGGGTTATATAATTCATTTGTCACATTTCGGACCTATGACTTAAATCCTGGACTTTGAGTGTCCATCAAATAAATTATTTTATTGTAAGACAATACTCGTAACATTTTTTTAAATTATAATGAAGAACGTAACTTCCAAAAAGTTAGCGGCAAACCTCGCTCCGCGACCTCCCACCGCGGCAAGGCGGTGTGACGTGCGAAACATCATGTTCACTAACGTAAAAGTCGCGGATTCGGATGCATAACGTAACGCGCATCGAGGGAATGATGAAATTCTAACACACGTACGCGGAAAAATTTGTAATTTCCTCGCGCGGGACCGTCTGTATCCCGGGTGAATTCAATTTCGTCGTATATGCAGATACATAACCGACCCGGGTCACTTTAATCCCCCTCAATGGCGCTCATTATTCTTTCAAGACCGTTTCCAAGAGGTATTTCAATGCGAATAACTTATGTACGTGCCGGCAGTCACCTGCTACACGGTCGCTCGTGAGATGCTCTCGAAGTTCTCGGTGCGATGCACGTGCAGGTGCATTGTGCCACGGCAATCGCCGAAGTTGGGATCGCTCGCTCGCTCATTCGCCAGCTCGCGCGAGCGCGCGAGCGCGCGCGCGCGCGCGTGGGAGGCTGAGAGAACCGCTCTTATGAGGAGGAGACGCGGCGCGCGAGATGGAGGCGAAGGAGAAGAAGGTTCTTGACTGGCTGCTCTCCTAAGGTCAGGTCAGGCTAGGAGGAGATGGTATTTCGCCAACGGATGATCCGGCTCTGGCCTTCACCCGCGCGCCTTCAACCCGTCTCTCTTCCACCCATTAGCATTCACCCTGCCTGCAGATAATTACATGGAGTTGTAACTCCGGAACCCCCGCCGCCGCCTGGGGAGATAGTGGAAGGACCGAGTATTTGCAATACCGGGGCCGATCATTAATATCGACGTGACTACCAGGCCGAAACCGTAGACCGTGCGAAATTTACGCTCGATTGAAGCGATCGATTAAGAAGACGTTCGCATTTCGCCTGACGCGCATCAGTTAAAATTGAATTCACTGACAAATTAATGCCGCGAGGACGCTCACGTCGACTGTAAATAATGTTTTACGTTTTACCTGAGATACGGAAAAGCGATATAACGCCAGCGAGTTCGCACGTACATCGCACGCGCGCGAATCGACGTAATGTGTGTTTCTCCGTACTTGCAGCATTAAAAACGTGAACGCACTAAAATCTATTTATTACCGACTTAAATCTCTGCCTCTGATACACCATTTCCGTCACACGCGTCACGGCGTAAATAATCAATCGATGACGTTTCTCCCTTTCGTCCTCCTTCTCGTCTCGTGCCTCGAGATCGGGTCGCCGCCTGTGCAACTCGCCGTGCATCAGCTTGGATCTTTTTTATTTAGTCAACGGAATGTCCCTCGCAGAACGTAATAACCGGTAACGGCCGAGAGTTGACTTGATATTACCGAGGGTGTGTTTTAATCTAGAGCGTATCGGGTGGTTCGTGTACAAGAGTGTGCGTACACACGTCGCCTCGCGAGTCAAGGATACCTCAGACAACTATTCGGTGGGGTGAATCGAGAGAGAGCAGCTATAGCTCTTCTGTACATCCCCGTGCTCGCGCCACTCGCCCGCCCCAAAGATTGATGGTGACACCGCGGGGATGGCGTAAGTCATCCGCGTAAAGAAAAAGAAAGTTTAAAGTTTCCCGCCTGAACATGCATCGCCCCTTAAATACCCTTAAATTTAATGATGCCTAAGATAGAAGGGTGGCGTGCAACGCGCCATTCCGAACTTCGCCATTTCAGTCGCCGTAAAGTTTTAAATGTGCGGAAACATGGCGCGCGAGCACGAGCGCTTAATTACGAAGTGAATTAAAAGAAGCGAAATGGAAGTCGGTGCAGTTTGATCGACAGCACTCGATTAAAATATAAATCACCGTCGCATTTCGGACTGTTGAACAAATTGAACCGCGATGTGCCTCTTTATCATAATTCCTCGCGAGCGTGTGCGCGTTAAAATATAGCAATTAATTATTATTACGATGTATGACTATGTGCATTTAACAATAATTTATTTTAAACAGTTCTATTTCTCTGCCTGTTCTACTGTAACACGAACTTGATATTATTGTACGCATATATGCATTTGTTGGCAGGGAATTAGTTCCTCGTATTTAATTAATCGTTGTTTGGGCTTTATTGCGTTCGGTTTATTATGGCGCAATAGCGTAATTATTGAATGCGGAGCTCTACACTGCTAAATTTGAAGAGCACGGCTTCTCTTGTACCAGTATTAGTTATTGACGATATTGCGACGTAGAAAAAAAATTGTTTGCACATATCTCAACGTCTTAGAATACAAAAATTACGAGCCATTAAATAATCTCGTAAGATATAAAACACAAAGCAATATTTTTAATACTTTTTAATACTCACTAAATATTATTTTAATACCTACTTTATTATTTTAATATCTACTTTATTATTTTAATACCTACTTTATAATAATAATTTATTCTGTTAACTGCATATTATTCTAATCGATCGTTTCCTCTTTGTTTCAGGTATGTAGACTGCTCTTTTAAAGACGACGCAAATCAATAATATAATCAACGTATTCCGTAAGTGCATTTATTTAAGTATGAAATTAATCTGCTTTAATAATTGACATTAAAGCGGTCAAGAATTGACGATTATTTGAAAGAACATTTTCTCATCGTATGTACGCAAAGCACGACATTGATTTTCATTCTATTAAAAGTTTTAATTTTTCCTTGAATTTATCTCCGATGTTAATTATAAGTTTATAAAAAAAATGCAGATTAGGTAATTAAATCATAGTAGTCGATTATGTAGCAATTGAAATTAGTTGATCATAGTCTTAATTGATCACTGTAAAGTGCGGCATCAGCGCTTAAAACAGGAAATGAGAAACTCGTAGAGCGCAGTAACAACATGACTAATCTCTGTTTAACGGGAGACTCGACGGATGTTTCAAATTAAAAGCAACCGTAAAAAATCTGGCCTGCGAGCGAAAGGGTCCTCGATACATACGGGAATTTACGTAAACACTAGACGAGGGAATGCCGGTTTTTCAACCCTATACCTGCCGCGACATACGGAAGGCGACGGCTAAAACCGGAGAACGAACGCCGCGCTCGCGCAACTTCGAAGGACGAAAATCCTATCGGGCCCACAACCTGTCCCAAGACATCTGTCTCCAATTCCATCGGCGACCCATCTCGCAGGATCCCCGGCTCGTTCTGCTTGTTTACAAATTGACTTCATAAGGGGCGGCGATTTCCACCACGAGAGGGATCGGCCGTTGATATTCACGGCATACGGTTTACCGGGTAGCCCACCGATTAGGAGACCTTCCGAGGGCCAAGAATCGTTACGGTACAACCCCTTCCTTAGCGTGTGCTTCCGTTGTATCGTGGTAACAAGCGTAACACGAATGTCTTTTATTTTCGTTAACGAGTTTTGAATTAAACCAGAACGGGTGATGAAACATGAAAATGGATGAGAAAATTTACCGAACCATCTGTTCTAGAGGAAGAGAGAAAAAAAGAAAGAGAGAGAGAGAGAGAGAGAGAGATCATTATTCTAAATATTTATATTTAATTTACAGCTTGGAAATAATTAATGATTTCTAACTATCACACATATAGAAATTGGCAGAATATATTTAAGTTAAAAAAATAGAGATTATATCAGTACCAGACTCATATTTGAAAGGTGAAATTCAGCGGTTATTAAACGGTTATTATTGAGTCAATGCACAGGCATGTAGATTTTAAACGATCGCTATCGATTTGCAGTTTGTGACTGTAGATATCTCGCATTATCGAAAGTATCGCGCGTAAATTACAGCCTCGCGGAGACCATAGAGTACGTATCATTTATACGCGGTCGTGAGACGCATTTGCAAGAACGGCTTCATCGGCAGAATGAAGCGGGATACGCGCGCAATCACGGAGTACCGCGGATAATGCGGATAATCGGCCATATCGTTGAGAAAACGTATCATTACAGCGCGCGGATAAAATGCGCACGCGAGAACAATCTCGTGAAACGTCTCGCGGCTTTATGAAAAATCATCGCGGTACAGACGGCACATTCGCTGAAACGAGACTATCCGACGAATTAAAAATCACTTAGCGGTTAGAAAGCTCTAGGGATAATTGCGAAACCGGTTATATACGCGGCCGGTATCCTTTCTCACGAGATTCATCCCACGCATTGTGCGCTAGAAGCTCTCTTACTTAGGCAAAGCGCATTTATATTAATATCGCGCGTTAATGCAACCCGGATACGTCTCCCGCAACGCACACATACATACACACACATATCTACAGTTCGGGGATGTGTAGAAGTCTTGATATAATTTTTAACATTGTGCCGGGCAACGTTAATTAATTAACGTATTTATTTATTAATTCTGCTCGACGGTCATTCAATCGATAATGTGGCAATTAGCAATTAACATTTACAATATATAGTTTGTAAATTTAATACAATCTGTAAATAGTAACGGAATAAAGTAGAAGAATTCTCGCAGGGGCAGGATAAATTGATATTATAAGGCGTGTTATAAGGCGTGTAATAGAAAATTCTCATTCATACGCTTGCATGCGTCGGCTTTCGCGCAGAGATCGCAGAAATCGATTCCGATAGAAAACTCGGAGATATCTCGGCGCGACTAGGATTCTTCGATTGAATTGCGAGTAGGATAGTAGTTTCTCGATACACGAGGATGAAATTGCTCGGTCATCTCTGTAATTTTATTATTTCACGAGATCGAAGAGAGATTTAGGATGGTTTAGGATTACGTTCGGAAACACGAGCATCGATGGCCGATGAAAAAGCGCATTCCTGTTTTTAGACCATGCAGACTTGGGCACAGATTTTTTTTTTCCCCCCCAAAGTTAGTATCCCACTCAATTTTAGAACGGCTCGTCTATTCGCACTCTGTCGACACGTCAAGCGGAAAAGTCTTATGTTTATGCAGCCGTCCCGCTCGTCCACATCTTATTGAAAGATCGTTATGAGAGACGACCGATGCAGAACGCTCTCGACAGCACCCTATGTTTATGAAACCAATTTTCCGGCTTTCGAGACAAATGGCGTCCGCTAGATCCAACCGTCAAGGCCTCACTGATGTCACACGCTAAATGTTGGTTCTTCGAAAGTAGATTTTTTTCTCGAGAACTCGAAACCCCAATGATATTTACAATAGTTTTCTTAATGACGGTACCCTTCTTTACGTTATGTGGAATCAAATTCTATAAAACCCTAAGGAAACCTTTTATGAAGATAAAAAAAATTTTTTTATGATTTTCCGCGCGTTTAATGCAGATAAAAAATTTAAGTTTAATATGAAATAATTTAAATTTAAATTTTCATGATTATATTAATGTTATGTGAAACCTATTGATTTATATTTAATTTATTATTTTAATATGTTCAATATATTAGTACAATATAAAAGAAATCATTAATATATCCGATAAATCTACAATATACAAGCAAAATTGTGAAATCTGAAAAAATCTGTAAAATAATCAATATTATTACTTTAAAGCGATATGCCCATTAGACAAGTTATAGATGAAAAAATAAAATTATATTAATTATATTAATATAATTTGATTAGATTATATTAATTAAAGATTTGATAGAGATTATATTAATTTGATTATTAGATAATATTGTATCGAAATGTTAGAAATTTCTAAAATAGTCACTTCTTCTCAAACTTCTTCTATCAATTAGTCAATTCTTAAATAATAAAAAATTGAAGTCCTTTCCAAACAAAAATTAGTCGGATTTTAACTAACAAAAACTGCTTAGAAGTGTAAAGCAAACAAACATGAATGAAATGACAAAAAAAAGTATAATATCGTGACCAACCGTTTTACGCAGGTAGCGCAGGCACCTGAAATCACCGTGGTCGCTCAAGCCCATTGATCACTGACAATTCAATTCTCTCCGTATAAGTCCGGTCTGCAGAGCCTCGCCTAACCTGTTTGTTTTTCCAATTTTCCATAGCCCAGGTAAATATCTATCCCGTCCCTTGGACCCATTCTCCGTACCAACAGTATCATGTTAAAAGGCTAAAAGGGGCTAATTGTCCTCGACGAAAAAGAAATTAGGATCGTCGACCCGTAATCCAAACATCCTCGCTAACGACGGGACGCCAATGTCCTTTTCACTAGCCAGTCGCCTGCCAGATCCTGCCACGAAGATAAAAAGAAACCGGTGAGGATGCTGCCAGTGAGGATCTGCCGTCTGGCATCCAGAAAAGACCATGCAAACGGGCTTTGTGCCGGGCGTCGTGGACTTTCGGTCAGGATTGTTTGGGACTAAAATGCAAATCTCCCTCGCGAGCGGGACAATGCGTGCGCCGAGAACGAAACGATTCGGCCGCTTTTAGGTAGCTCACGAATAAACGCGACAGACCGCCGCTTCGAGACCGCGAAATTTCTCATCTGTTCGTCCTAAACAATTTCGACGGACCAGTTGGCAGTCAATACGGCTGCGTGCCTAACACGCGTCGATCCAAGCGGAAAAAGAAAAATAGGTCCGATGCCGAAATAAAAAGTGCTACGTGACGTGGAACAATCGCGTCTTGAAACAGATTCGTCGATAGTGCATGCTAAATCCAGATAGAATCTAGCGACACTCGGCACGTTCCAACTCCGAGAAAAGAAAAGAGGGTCGCGTCGTGAACTCTTCGGAGGAGGACGCCGGAAAAATTCTGGCAGAGTGATTTGTCCTACTTTCGACAATCGAGAGCTTTCCTTATTAACCGACCGGACCATCAAGTTTCCGAACACAGGACGCGCAAGTTTGATGAAATGGAGTCCATAATGTCGAGAGCGTCGAGAGTACGTGGAGTACTAAGATACTCCATTTAGAAATTAATTAGGTTAATTCCGCTTCGTACCTCCCGTTTTCCCTGAACACGGAACATGATACAATACGGTGCTATTTTAATCAAACTCCTCGATTCGTTGAAAAACTTACAGCTCGCGTAATCTATGGGGGAACTTGGTGCGCGCGCGCGCGCGCGTTTCTTTCGTCGACGGGATTACATATCGTTCGTGAAGATGAAACCGATATGTTAAAAGGCGGCGATGGCAATATTACGGAAAACGCGGGGATGGCCGCGTGTCACAATGTGTACACAAGTTGCATATGAGTTACACGTTCCACGGAGTTCGGGCATGATCCTCGACCCAGCAGCGCCCAGATGGAACACCCGAAACACGACACTTCCTAACACAAACAGTTCCAGATGGGCTTTAAACGCGAGGTAGAAAACGTATGCGTGATCTTGCGCGTTCAGTGACGTTACGCCGGAAAGTTATCTGACCAAACAACGCGTTATTTGAAGTAATTTTATAAATAGGTCCGACTTTTTTTGTATTTCTTGTTACTTTTTTTATCGTTGAGCATATTATTGTCGCTTTTGTTGTATATTTTTAGTTGATTTGATCGCGACGTCAGCAACACGTATTTATTTTATTTGTCTCGTTTTAAAATTAGAGATTTATTTTTAAAAAATAAGCGAGGTAAACCTAATTTTAAACTTTAAAATGAATTGACTTTAACTGAGCTATAAACGAACAAAAAGTCGAATTATTATATATATATACTCGTGTGTGTGTGTGTGTGTGTGTGTGTATATATATATGTATATATATACATATTTTTACATATATATACACAATATATCGAGAGATATGAACATCCCGCAACCACGAGAAATCGAAAGAGAGACTCTCGCTCCGTTTCCGCAGCAGAAAGGTGATCGATGGTTCGGACGATTGGTATCGCAAGCCAATACGATACCCCAGAGACATTACACAGACGCACTTGGAGAAATTGCTAATCCCCTACATCACGACCCTCGATACTCCGTTACGCTGTTACTCTTACGCCATCCGCTATACTCTCGGCTACGTGTCAGGAATTTCTCTTACCACCCTAAACAGCCATTCTCGCGCGTTAGTTTCGGTTAGTTTATCTACTGCAGTCGGCTCTACTGAACTAAGTGTTTTTCGTTTGCAATACGATTTTTTTTCCCTAAAATACATTAATGTCTTTCTATTTAAATAGAACGTAACAACGACGATGATTAGCAAGTAATTATAATTAATAATTATCGATTAATATATCGCAACATACTAATTGCATAGATCTTAGCAGATCCTCATAACTCCGCATTTCTATGGCTCTCTTAGTCAAGGAAGAGACGGCCGACATCCTGATTTCAGTGTCGATAGTCTCGATGTTTGACAACCCTTTCTGTCCCTGTGTTAAACATCGTTCCGTTCTGATCCTTCATCTACCCTTAGCACATCTCAATATCACTCGGCTACGCGTGTGTGCGTTAATGCATCGCCTTTTGTGCGCGGATAACGCGGTTGGTGCACGCACGTCACGCATGTCGGTCGGAGTGCAGACGCGCGTACTCCCAATATCTGTTTAGATAGTCGAAATCACGCAACATTTGTCTTGGCACTCGGTGGAAGACACCGAATGGAAACGGAATAGCAATACGAGTACTTCGTGTCTCGCGCGAGACATCTATTTAACAGTGTTATTTATCGATAACAGATGTGCAATGTAATCGAAATTGGAATTTATTTCTCAACTATCTTATAATTTTTTATTATCTCATTCAATTTGTAGCAGCTTGAAATTATTGACCTAAACGTTATTGAATTACGAAGAATTACGAAGAATTTGATTTTGATCAAAATAACTTTTATTTGAAAAATAAAGGTGACGGGAAATGAGAGAGGAAACTGTTTAAAAAGAAATTTAACATTTTTATTTAATAATATTGATATATTACAAATTAATTGCTTAAAAAAGCTACGGTTAAAGTTTTCAACTTACAAAGTCACGAACGTGTTTGCGCAAGAGTCATGATATTGGGAGTTCTTATAGTTTGACTTCAACACATCGATGCGGGATACACGGATTTTTCACGCGCAACTGCGTTCCCATAAGCGCGTCATGATGCTTCTTTCTTCGGCTAGAAGGGACGTGCGCTCTCCTCCTCGGCATGGTGTAACTCATCAGCGGCATGTACAAAGCTGCCAATAGACGTGCCGAGATAATACGTACGAGAGGGGAGAACGCGGACACTTTTAACCGCGCGTGTTTGAATAAGCGCTCCCCTAATTCCTTGGAGCACCGCGACGACGCTCGAGTGCCTGGAAATATGACAAACACATTTGCGCCGCTCACGCGGAGCTACATTCCGGCTCGAACGTGGCAGATGTCCGCTCGTATCATGTCTTGAAGCAGGCATAGGTTTTTTTAGTGCCTGTTTCTTCATTAGACTAAATAGTATATTTTCTAATTTTTTATAAAAACGTTAATTTGCATTAAACTTTATAATCTCTAGTAAAAAAAAAGGTAAATCAACAGATAAACAGTTATGATAACTTTGATGTGCGATTGGAACTTGTTCACCAAATTTTCTCACGAGGAAAAAGTTTTGAATGTATGACAGTCGCGAAAATCAAACGTTGACATTTAACGTATATCGCGTGCCGAAAGAAAGACAAATGGAATTCAGTAATATTGTCCTTATATGTCGGAGTTTCTTGCTATTTTATTAAAAGGAAGAGAAAAGATGCCTCGGTTGTTAGCAAGTGAGAAAAAAGGGATCTGCGGCCACTCGAAGCGAGTAGTCAGGTGCTCGTGTTTTTCGACCTACTCGAACCACATCGATCGTATCACATAGTATTGACTTGGACTCAATGCACGAAAGTATCCAAGTTCCTAAATGAATTATTAAAACGTGTCAACTATATCTCTTTTTCTCTCGCGTTATTTATTGCTTGTCGTCGCAATAATATCACGGCGGCATCACGGTAAGCTAGGAAACATATCCAACTTTTCTTTCTCCGCTGATTGAATTGCAAATAATGCGCTACTTTATTTAATTAGATGAATCTAATGACTTGAATTACATTCTTTTGAATATTTCTACGCAATGCGTGGTAAAAGTGATATATGTGAAACTTTTACTAAACTTTAGCTAGAAATTGTAATGTAAAAAAAATAAACTTAACAAATTAAATATAAAATTACTTAATATATATTAATATTTGAAAGAGAGAGATAAAAATAATTTATTGAATTTACCTTTAAAAGACGTACATTCTAAATTCGCTAATGAAGCCATGTAAAAAGTTCGATGGATTTAGGTCACGCGATATATATAACAGGAAGCTATCAATTATACTTAACTTGAAAAGCTTTGAAAATAGTGATTGATCGTTAACGGCCTAATCGACGCAAAAATACTTATCGCTCAAAACCAACAGGAGAAGAATTCATTTCATAATTATCTGTAACCGTGGAGACGGCCTCGCTCCGGACGCAGACAGAAGCTAATGACAGGTTCGGGATTCGTTTGAGAGGCCATATACATGATTCGAGCCGTCTCTCGGCTCGTGTCACTGTATGACAGACGGTCGATTCAGATCACCGGGAAAACGCATTACGGAGGCAGGCTTCTTTGGTTCATAGGAGGGATCGAGATAAGTGCGTCCTTTTTTGAAAGTTCCATTAATCACGCAGGACTCCAACTGAGCATCGCGGGATCGAAGCCGCGTGACAAGTTTTGAAGCAATTAGACACCCTTCGAAATTCCTAACCGAAGAGTCACCGCCCGTTCCCACCCTTCCCCCCCGCTCCCTCCAATCGGAATTGCTCCTCGAAATCGCTTGTCCCGGCAATCTAACTGCTCTCAAGCCCGATAAAAGAAATGAACGAACCCTTTTCGAGAGAGTAACACTCCGCTCCGAACGCGCCGAACGATATTACGCCGATCCAGCTGAAGAAACTCTTTGAGGTTTTTCGGATAGCAATCAGACCCTTAATCGAATCTTTTCAAGACGCGAACATCAGCGTAATCCATCAAGCGTGTTTTTTTTTGCGTGAAATAATTGCATCTTCGTGGATCTTATTTCTCGCCGCCAGTATAATCGAATCTGTGTCTATTTTACAGTCATTTTCTTTTTCTTGAAAAAAAATACCGGGCCTTCTATCATACATAATATTTAAATGCTTCAAGTTTTATTTAAAAGTCCTTTTTATAAAAAACATTACATTAATATTTTTGTTATTTTGCGTATATTAAAATTTCTATTTAAAATATTTCCTTAATTTAATTGTTATGAAAGAAGATAAGTTGAATTTCTTTTTAATGCAATACTATTTCTTAACCTTAGAATTTGTCGCACATCTGAAAATGACGCGATATGTCGTCTGCAATAGCTGATAAAGGATTAGACGGTATCAGTACTCGATTCTCCTCATTGTGTCGTCGTCAGACGCTGTTACTCGCGCCATATAAAGGTATTACGAACTGTCCACCAAGGACCATCATGACAGAAGACGGAAAGAAAGAAAGATACGGTCAATAAGAAAGCCCGTGCGTGCTGATACGAGCATATTTCGTCGAGAGGGTCTGCGGTCAAAGAAGGATCCAATAATCGGTCGTAGGGTCACTCTCTTGCCGTTCAGTTAACGTCGGACAGGAAACAAGAAAAAAATGAGTTCTGAAGAGAGAGCGAGAGAGAGAGAAAGAAAGAGTGAAAGACAGATATCCGCGAGGGTGAGATCGAATAAGGCAAACATGAGGATATTAGCACAGACCGCTCGACTTTTTAAACATCAGATTTATTGATGTTCAACTATGTGGCGCAAGCTGATATACGACATTCTTAATATTATCATGTATGAACTTTTAATATCGACTGTGTACATTCGACTGTCTATATACATGTATAATGTCATTATTAAAGGAAGTCGCTTATAACGTATTAAGCGAACGAGAAGTAGGTTATGCTAATATATTTTATATGAGAAAATGGAAACACGTAGCAATTTACCGGATTTCTGACAAGAGATTAAATGGATGAAAGGAGGATAAATATTTTGTAAATTAAATTTATTCTATAGAATATATAATGAAAAAAAATATATATATAATTTACATATAATAATAATAAGCATTATACATATGTTGCGCATCATAGCATTATAAAATTATATATATAATTTTTTGTAATGTAAATATTGAGTTGCAAATCTCAATCTCGCGTTTCTCCAATTTGTTCCAATTGTCAATTAGTTCGGGTCTACATAGCTTTTAATATCTAAGTTTGGCCCGCGAAGTTTTCACGACGGCTGTCCGCTTCGATTAGCTCGGCGAACGTTATTTCAACGGGTTTTCTTTATGCTCGATGAAATATCCCGGGTCCGGGAGAAACGATTCGCCGTTGCCCAAACGGCTCGAAACGGCGCGACGGTAGTGCGAAGTGATTCTGACTTCCGCGTTTCTCCCCGAGCTTAAACTTCGGAGTAATACCTCGGAGTTATCGGGCACGCCTCCAAAGTTCCGCGTCGTTTAACGATAAGTGCTTATCAGAACTGATAAAAAATATGGACCGAGTTTATAACAAAGCGTACATAAGAGGGGCGGAATATAATTGGACCATTCCGTACTTCGCGAACGTCCAAGTTCCATTTATTAAAGGCAAAACTTTCAGATCGTACAATCACGTTTTACAGAGTTATAAATCAAATACATTTGCGAAAGAATCTCTCCGACTTTGTATGGAAACAGTGATCCAGTATAAATTAATGAAATTCAACGAGATCGTTAACGGATTCTCGTACCTTCTATTATTTTAGTTCGCCAGTTTGATTCCCCGATCGTCTTGAATTCTCTTCCATTCGGCTACTTTCTTTCTCAAGAGCACGTCACCTGAAAACGGACTTACTCGCATTCGTACAATTACATCGAAGCATATATCTGATTTAGCTAAATGACTTTCACATACAAAGATGATCCTCCCTCCGGGGCGAATGTTCGATTTCGCCTCGACTTTTCATACCTCGAGGATCTTCACGTATTATTCCTCGGGATATATACGAGCGGGAGGAGTAGGTTGCCCGGCGCTCTTCATTCATCGAATCTTCGTTGCGATCTCGGTGGGAGAGGGAGGGGCACAGGAACGAGACGGAAAGAGCGAACGGCGAGTAGGTGGAGAAAGATCGCGGAACGATCGGCGAAGCGTTCTTAAAAGGCTCTTAAACCTGTCGCTGCCAAGCGAAACCGCCCATATTTATCGTCAATATCGAGGCGACGAGGGCCCCGCAGCTGGCCGTCTGCGAAACCAAACGGTCGATACCAACCTGCGTCTCCTGCTCGTTTAAAACGATCCGATCGCGCGGATCGGTCAAGACAGGGAGGGAAGTTTGTCCTCCGCCGTTTTCCTCGTGACTTCACCGACGACAGAGACAAATGACACGAGCCCGCGACGCGAGCCCAAATCTATCTCGAGAGAGTAGTCTACGAATCGTAAGATTGACGAATCCCAGCGAGATGTTTCGTCTTTAGACGAGCATAACATAATAATAATACATAACTTATCATTAAATATTTAAAAGCAGACAGATTTCGTTCGAGTCTTCAAATTGGCGTTTCCAACATGCTCAAATATGTTCTGAAATTACACGCTTCTTAGAAATTCTCACAACGACGTAATGTAGACTCTGCAATGTGGCCGAAACACGTTCGCGTACTTCGTCTGCCCGCTCGTCACTCAGGTTTTTTTTTTCGACCACCTCCCTGTCTTCGCAACCCCCTCATTCCCACATCAATCATTAATCAATCTACAACACGTGTGTCTGCTTTAATTTACGCAACATTCTCGATCTACCTCCTCCACATTGTTGCAAGGCTGCTTCCACTGCGGTGTCATGCGTCGCGACAGGTGGCGATCGTGCCTGTTTTTCGTTGTGCAAGAACGCCACATTGTTGCCTGCCTAAATACCGCGGGGTCCCCGCGGGACCCCTCGTCTCGCCAACCCCTTTCGCGAAGACCGAAAGGAAAACGTGTAATGCGAGACGGGCCTTCGCTGCGCTACGGTGACAGCAGCGCCGTGCTGACAAATGCCACGTAATAGGCCCGATTGTTCGCCGGTCGGGCCAATTTGAGTGGCAGCCCGGTAATTTCATTGCCCGGGAGAAGCCCCACCGGAAAAGGCGATCCCAGGCGTATCCTTTCTCTCCTTGCACGAGTCGGCGCGAGTCGCAGCGCACAGTGACAGATTAAAGGGGTTACCCCTATCGGTGTGTATGTGCATTTTTTTTTTTCTTTTAGTCGCGGATCCGCCATTCATCGCGAGCGACTCGGTCTCTCCTCCGTATGTCGTTCGGCAGGGGCCAACGTGAGGGAAGGGAGAGAACGGGGTAAAGAGAAAGAACGGGGCGCGAACGAGTTTTGAGGATGTAGAGCGGCTCGGGGAAGCCCGAGAAAACTCCCAATAGCCGGCTCGATACAGTCGCGTTTATGGTTTGGTAACATCGAGTCTGCCCCTCCTCCCCTCTCGCCTGCACATGACGAGAACGATCGTTTCGAGTCCACCGAATCCCCTTTCGGCGTCGTCGTATTAGATAATCACAGGACGGGACGAGAGGGGGCCGTACGCCACGGACTTGAAAGGCCCCGACATCCATCATCCATGGGAGAGGGACATTGCCCCCCTTCTTGTGTCCATCGGACCAGACCAGGACCTGCGTCCCCTTCTTCAGCCATCCCGCGTCAACATTGACTCTCGGTTCAGTTACGTTCAGACCTCCATTTTGCGATACTATTTTAGCTATAAATCCTGACTCACTAATTACTTTGAAAATTTAGTACGTTTTTTGAAATAAAAAATTTGGAAAATTTATAAAGTTTTAAATATTTCCATACATATGCCACCATTATCTAAACAGAGATTTCCTTTTCTAAATTCACAATATATATCTATAATTAACTCTAAACTAATACTCCAATCCACAATTATTAATGCAAGTTAATACTAGCAATTATGATTAATTATAAATGACTATCGTAAATAGAAAATCAAATCGAAAGGACAATGGCCTGAAAGTTATTTAAATTAGTACGGTCGAAATACATTTTGCTTTGTTTATTTTTGGCGTTCTGAGCGGCTGCCCGTTTCAATTATTCTTGCAAAGCCGGTGCTGCTCCATCTCTCTCGCCCTTCCTCTCGTCTATCCCCTCCTCCCCCCCTAGCTCGTCAATGTACACGCCGGGATAAACACAATGTCAACGAACACATTAATGTTGTACCCCCCGCTTGCAGTCCTTTCCGTGCAGTTCTTTCATGCCGCTCGATCGACCGCCGCGAACCGAATGTCGAACTGTTCGCGAAAATCGTGGTAACAGTCGGCCTAATGGAGATTGGATCGCGGATAAGGCGACCCTTTTCTCCGGCTGGAACTACCGCCGGCCTTTTGTGATTGACGAAACTCTTCGATAGTTGACAATTTCGCTTTCAGTAAGTAACCGCCCTCGTAATCGGAGCGATATCGTCTCGCGGAGAAAGAGTACTTTGGCTTTTGTGACCGGTAACTTCTTATTACGCAAGGACTCCATTCGCTAAATTGGGTCTGTATATTTAAAAAGCTCAATTGCGAGACAGGTTTATTTGTCGCGCGCGCGCGCGCACGTGTATGTGTGTGTACGTGTGTGCGTGGTGCAGGTGGTTGCATTTGTGCGCGCAATATCGGTGCCGATATCGCACAGCTCGGGGAGAAGCTTGAACGGGCCAGCATGCGAAGTTGCACAAAGTTATCTTTGCTCGCGGCACACTTCGCCCTTATTGATGCATTGTCCGCAGATTGAAAGCGGAAATCGATAGAAGAAGCTGCTTACTGCTTTATGCGCGCGTTACAATACGCGACTTCCGCTCTTTCCACCTTGCCTGCTCGCAGGAAGGTAAAGACCGAGTAATCGCGATAAGTTGCTACAAATTTTCCCGATCTAATGATTGTATCTTTGTAACGTCAAACCCTCGAGTCAAACACCCCGTTTAACCGCGTTAATATGGAAATTAACTGCCCTACAGCCCGAGCGAAATTGAATTACTTCTGTCTTGAGGGCGACTCCGCGCTTTATTTCGTGTCATCCATCATGTTCCTGCATTTATGTATAGACGCAAGTAGGGCAATCTCGACGACCCGCGCCGTAATAGATATGTAAATCCGCAATTTAATTGCGTCTTTGAATAATAAGTAATTTAGTCATATATTAAAACGCTCTAAGGACTAACTTTTAATAATGAAAAGCGCCTCTATTGAAACAGCGATACATTTTCTCTCTTTCTCTTTCTCTCCCACTCTTTCTCCCGATACTAGAGCAGAGTTAATAACGGGAACATAGTTTCTCGAGTTACGACTTAATTTTGATCACATATCTCTTTTATAGACCGGTATACATAACGCTCTTTGAAACTTTAAACGTTCTAATGATAGAAGGCGAATCCTTCAAGGAGGTCAGCCTTCGTATATTTTTAACATGTTATCGCGAAGTGCCCGTGACCACATTTGGAGATTAAGACTGAAAGTATTTATCGCAGTCGGAGAGATATAAATGATCGGATATAAAAATTATATATTATACATTCGCAATATATTTTTTTTCGTGGTTTATGAGAACCACTGGGGTATATTGCAAGAGAACGCGCGCACGGTGCATTCAGTTTTCTCGCCTGCAGATGACGTAACATGAAAAAAAGGAAGACACATGGCTCACGTGCGGAATTGGGAGAAAAGAAGGAGGGAAGTGGGCCCCAAATATCAATACTATTCGTCCCGGCCCGGAGCACACACGTGTTCGCTTTTTCGTGCGTGCCTATGCATCCGATATATTATATACAAAACGCGGAACACGCTGTTTGCAGTTACGCTCGCCGACCGCGGGTTGATCACCGCATTCTTTTCTTTATGGCCACGCAAGCACCTCAAAGGCAATATTATACGTTTTGTAAAAGTAAATTGTTAAGTTGAACTGTATGGCGCGTGAGGTGCATCTTCCTTATGCTCGATACGAAAAAATTCTACATATTATACGCTCGTACGGTCAGTCACGTTATTTCAGAGTTACAGCTGTTACGATTATTACGATTAGAGAAAACCGGTAAATTATTAATAATTATGTGTCGACTTTAAAATTATACGTATTATTATTACATTCTTAAAAATTACAACAAAATTGCTACACTGAAATTGCATTTTGACATTAATTGAGGAGGAAATTATGTTTGCAATCTTAAATTAATGAACAAAGAATGCTTTATTTTCAGTTATTCATAATTAAAGCAATTGTTGGTATTTTTATTATTAAGAAGCAAATATGTAAAAGACGCGAAACGCAAGAACTTGTGATAATTCTTACATAATCTCTCTTAATTAAATACGCGTATAATATTTCACATTTAATTCGCTATTACAATTTACTTTTAAAATAACAGTTGCGGAGGCTAAATAGATTTTCAGCGAAACGCCACGGGAAACACCACTTTCTCTCCCTTTCAATTCGCGTGGCAGCAAAGAGGGCGACGTGAATCACGGATGTCGGGAGAAGGGAGGGTATTAGCATAATTCAGTCCGAAACGCAGACCAGATTCCTTCCTGAAGAGGCCCCGGTGTCAGATGGCAAGCCTATGAAGAAGCCGGCACTCGAAGGTCTCCCGTAGGGCCTCCGAGATTAGCATCGGCGACCGTAAACGCCAGAAAATAAGCGGCTCCTCCCGCGTAATGTCGACTGCCGAAAATTTATTCCAATCCTTTGTTCTGAGACGCTCGTTACTTATCATTAGTACGGCGGTACGCTCGAAGCACTTGTCAAATCGAGGATATCAAGAGCCGCCGGCGCCTTGGGAGGTTCTCTCTACGTTTGCTGTCTACCTGTAAAATAATTCTCGATGCCGGAGTACTCCGGTCATTTGAATACAATAATTTCAATTCTGCGATATGTGTGAAATAACCATCTTGCGTTTTCGTGCACACAAAGCATTAAGTCGCTCGCGAAATTAAAAAGACTTCTACCTACACGCCGCTTACGCGGATAGGTGTATTTCACGCGCGATATTTGACATTTAATTTATTTTAATATCACACTTGCGTCAGTCGCTAAAAACAAGGGGAGATACCGCTCAATTTCTTCCCGTTTTAATCCAAAAGTGGGCGCAGTTAACTTCCACTCCCGAGGAAAAGTTCAGGCTTGACAATGACGTTTGTTACGCGACATAGTTATACGAAATATTTTCGGACGTCACAGATTAGTCCAATTTAGCGAAATCTAGATTTAAACCTATCCTTATTCCTATCGTCATAGAATCTCTGACGTTTCTTGCACGTCAGTTGCAAGTTGGCGCGCATAACCGGTCAAGAAAGAATGTCATTGACGTTATTACGTTCTAAAACGGATCGTTGACGTATGATTTGGCAATGAAACTTCCAGTGCTTATTACAATCCTATTTATAAAACGAGATAAAATATTATCGATTATCGTTTTATTATCAAAAGCGATCGTTTAGCAAAATGTCACGTTACATCCATATATAATGCGTTTCCGTTTATTAATAAATCGGAGGAATTTATTATTGTTCTAACATTGCACATATTTTCAAAAAAAACAACAATAAAATAATAGCAGTTGAAAAGGTCAAACAACATTCAATTTTTATTATTTAGATTATTTAGTTAGTCGTGTAAAATGACGTCATTAGGACGACCGTCAACCTATTTCTGCTTTATTTGGACGAGGGCTAAAGTTAGCGCGAACGCCTTATCATCGATCGCGCCACGATTCCAACAATCGGATATGCACCCCGCTTGCGAGCGGTCGAAGGTGCCCGCAGGAAACCTTAGCAAGAACTTCTCCCCCATTTCCCTACCTCCCAAGGATACCCCCCACGAGTCTCGCGGACACGGAGGGATGGCCGGAACTAGCCTGAAGGTCTCGCGAGTAAGGGCTACGAAGCACGAGGGGAAGCGAGCGTGAGATACGGCCCCGAACCTATTCGATAAGATCTTTAGTCTGTCGTAAGGACAGGAAGTGCATTAAGGAAGCGGGTATTCCCACTGTGACTGCTCTAACTCGACACTGTATTACTCCCGGTTAAAATAGTAGTCGCAGATATCGCAAGTAGATTATGATCTACGGAAAATTTCCAGCAGGAAGTTAGTTTTTCGAGTTCTTGAAATTGAGAGCGCGTTGTGCTAAGACGGGAGAAAAGTCCGAAGGAGTTTTGAAGACCTTTAACGCACTCTTCAAAGAGCAAGTTCAGATGATGATTTATCAACAAAATATTCGTTTTATTTTACGAAGTAAAAATACATCTCGTAATTATTTAAAATGCATTTAATAATTTAACGTCCCAGGTGCTCTTGTTATCTAATTCTAAACTTGTAGTTAAATTAACAAAGCTTTAGAAATATCGAAGAAATAATTTCTAGTAATTTGATTTACACTATTGAATTTAATTTTGATTTAATAAACATTTGTTTCAATCTATATTTTTAATCATTATTATTGTAAAGAAACAGCATTCTCTGCATCTGTACTCGATGCTTCAATACCAAACGAAGAGGTTTGCAAATATTCAGTCGCGTATTGAACCGAGTCCATATAGCGTTACGAATTCACATAGAAAAAAAGGTTTTCCAGCAATTGAAAAACTCCGGGAAACACAGAAGTACGAAACTCCGCGTCGAATCGAAACACTCAGTTGTGAGTTGACACATCGCACGGCAGATTCGCACGAAGGGGTTGAAGGTCGAAGCCCCGAAATACCGAATTCGATTTTTCTACCGGGTACGACCGCCGCTGAATGGACTCGCGCGTCTGTGACTCCGGCAGAAAAGGCGGAATGAAGGCCCGTAAGTCGCTCGTCCAAGATTGGAAAACGACTGGGATTATGTAAAAAAAAAACGTGGGAGGAGGAAAGGCTAAGGCGGATTGCGTATCGGGCAGATGGCAGGCGAGCTCTCTCGTAAAGCCCAACTACGTTTGTGCACGAAAGTACCTTGCGCGCTGCACCTCTTTCTCCGTGTGAAACCGTACATGTACGTGGCGATCGGGCCCGCGATGGCAATGGTGGTAGTAACTGTTGCTCTCGTACGAAGCGGAGATATGGGATACGATAGGAGCGCGAACACACGTTGGACGGCGCGCCACTCGGATTTCGAAAAAGGGTGGGACATCCTTTCATCCCGGTCCGGTCAATAGTTCTTTTCGGTACTCCTTTCTTTCTTCTCGTTCTCCCTTTCTTCATCTTCTTCTCACTTCGCTGCCTCCTATTTCATGCGGAATGGCACGATGCCAAAGGCCGGTCCCAAAAGTTTCGGAGGAACGGGGGCTCCTCCGAAAGGAAAGATCAGATTTGCCCTCGCGTGCAACATTTTTTTCGCGTTATGCGAGAGGACGGAGTCCCTTATGGCAAGAAGTTCGGAACGCGTTTCTCTCTCCGGCGATTGATAATACAGTTCCGAAAGTGAATTGTAATGGAAATAAGCTAATGCATTTTTAAAAGATTTACCCCAAGAATAGGGTTCAATAATTCCGCCGACATTCTGGTTGGATGCAAACGCCGGCTAAATGTAACTTCATTTATGCTTGATAAATACTCTATCCTCCGCACCTTTTAGATTTGCCATTTAAGGCCCCGCTTAATTCGCAATATTCAATCATGCAGAAATTTTAACGATGGAAAGATCATTTATTCAACTCTGCCTTATGCTCCGCGTATGTTCTCTTCTCGCCTTTCGACCGGTGAAAGCTCCCACGCATCAATTTATAATTTTTACACGTGTCATCGAACAAACACGTTCTCGCTACCATATATCCCGTGGGTGAAAAGATTTCAGTGAACAGGTCCAACGTGACTCTGCAAAGTAGCAAGTAGCGGAGGGTCCAGCAGTCTGATGGACAAGGTAATCTTTAGATTCATCTCGCCGAGCCAGATGTCCAAACTGAGCCGTTTTATGTAGTACCACTTTTCACTACACGTCACCAATCCACCTTATCAGTTAAAAATACTACTAGAGAATATCAATTAAACATACATTCACTTTTATGTGATATTTTATTATACATATACATATTTAATTTATAATATAATTTTTTAAAAGTTGATATTAAATTCTTTATATTTTTTGTAAGTATAATTTTGATTCAGTAATTTTAACGATAGGACGATATTTTTTATAAATAAGCTAAATAAAAATTAATTACCAAATTAGGAGATTTTACGTACTCATTGTCAGTGTAGATTGTCGCTCGATAGAATGCAGTCGCTGCATTGCAAACATAACGGCGATCGTTTGAAGTTTCTCACTAACGCTAATTTTATGCCAAACACGGGACTTGGCGCTACCATCCATAAAATCTGCCCCTCGTGTACTCTCCGTATAAGTTCCGCGCTACGGAGACTGCAACTTATTCCGTTCTTCGTACGGGGAACATGCGACAAACGCATGTTTAACCAAACTAACAACGATGAAGCACGGCTGCGACGTGCGAGCGAAGTTCCGGTGGTCGTTTGGGGAAGTTCTCGCCCATGACTTAGTCGGCCGCGCGAGTGCATCAAGGTGCCGCGCGATATGCAAAGTTTAAGGAAATAAAGAGCGCGGAACTTCGAAAGATTATGGAAACTACCTATATTTTCATATTCGGATGAATGATTGGAAATGCCGTTATCACGGAACTTTCCAACTTCGACGATCGCCGTAACTTCTGGCAGTAACTTCGGAGGGTCCGTTTTGGTCACGATTCTTCTTAAGCGATTGTATTCAAATCTCAGAGGAAGATAAACGGTCCATTATTCTCCGCGCGCGCGATATTTTAATCTCCCCCGCAGTCGACTAGAATCGACCACGGAAAAATCTAATGAATCTCCGCGTCTAATGTTATCTACATCAAGTCCCATCCCCCTCGCCGCTCCGTCCGTTCGTCAATCTCCGCATGAAACCCCGCATGAAATTCGCGTCCGCGTTTGAATGCAAATGATTGCGCGGGCCGCATTATCGAGGCGAAAAATGCGTTGCGCATCGCGCACCTGACGTGTAAAGACTGCCGTACGGAGTTATGGCGTTACATACTCGTTATCTCCGCCGCGCGGCCGTAAAGCGACCTGTCCTTACACGGAACTCGGGACCGGCGTGTATGCGTGTTTATCCGCCGCGCCGGTGCACACCGGCGACGAGCCGCGCACACGCGAGAAGGTGGGCTGCGGGG
>VBVQ01001094.1:0-40441 GCA_011636635.1 Tetramorium simillimum
ATATATATATATATATATATATATATATATATATACACACAGATTTTTTTCTCTTGGAGGATTGCATTGAAATTATGAATTATAAAATTTATATCTTTGACGAAGTACTTCCTAGTAATATTTAAGTAATTGTATGACACTAATAGCAGGACACGATGACCGACTCGATGTTGTTCAATCGAGCGCGATAAAATCGACGCGGAAAAAAGAATGGAACATACGAGGCCGATGGACTTTCCATTGCACAAATGCACGGTCAGTGTGCACTGTGCTGTCGAACGATTTGCGCGATTCGCAACATCGTGTTTGCAACGTGTTCTTCCGCCCAATCTTGGTAAAACTACCACGATTTTTGCAACTTCAGAGGAAGGAGAAACAAAGCCCCCTCAGACCTTAGAACGTAATTGCGCAAATATGCATTAGTTAGAAATATAAACAAAACGTATAAATCTACATCGAAAAGTTGTAATTTTATACGTAAATCTTATATTTCTTTTCTTATATTAAATTACAGTTTTTTACTTTATAAGAACTGTAGTTTAATATGAGAATTTCGCAAATCAACGTAAACATTGACGTTTTAAAAAGAAATAACTGAACAAAAAAACCTATCCGTTTTTGTGTACTATATCTTGCTTGTCGGTCATTAACGGTGAACTATTGGTAAGTATGGTAGATAAAAATGAACCTTAGAAGAAAAATAGAAGCAAATCGCCACTTGGAGAGGAAGTCAAATCAGCGAAAAAACTGGTTTCTCCACGGAATCTATGTAAAGTTATCGCCATCGTTAGTTGTCGATCACCATCTACCGTCCATTCTCTATCTCTCGATTAGTGCGACTTACACGGTCTATTTTGTCTAGACTACACTCAGACCGTGTTTAGCTCCCGGCCAATATGCATCGGCTGCCTCTTCGGAAAATTCCGCCGGCCCCTGTCCACATCAGCGCTTAAAATAAGTGAAAGGCTCTCAGTTTTGTCAATAATTCTAATAAATGATCTCATTGAATAAAACTGTCATCAGGACGTTTGTGTTTGAACAAAGTAGTCGGCTGGACAAGTAGTCGGTTTTTCATTCAATGCCTCGTCCTTCACGTATACGCCGAGGGGATAGTAAGAGAGAAAATAGGACAAATATTATGTCATTAAAATTGATCAATTAGCAATTAGAACTTATAATATTAATGATGTAGATAAAGGTGTCTCCGTCTGGCGAACGTTCACCAAAGCCTTAGCGCTAATCGAAGTCTCTGTTTCGCAGTCTTGTCTTATAATAAGGTAGCTGTCGGTAAAATCGTCGTCATCATTCAACGATTTCAAGTTCATCGACGTTTTTCAATCCCAAAAAGAAATCGATTGCTTTATATGATGAAATATTTACTTGACTATACGCTAAGATAACAACAATATATTCACGCATTAAGATGCTGTAACATAAAACTTATTTCTGTCTGTCACGAATATATCGGAAACTAAATATTTCTTCAGAATAAAATTCATGATTTATGTTAATCAGGTGTATTGTTAAGTATTAAAATATGATAATTAAAGCTTTATTATGGTATATAAATTCAGTACGAATTCAAAGTTTATACGTCTTGAAGAATCTGTAAGGATAGAAGAAATATTTATTTATTGCGACTTTAGCGACAAGTCAATACAGTTGACATATAATATGTATACACATGCCTATGCGTGTGTAAATGTATATGTAAATTACATTACAGTATCGTATTTAAATGACATACATATGTGTCTATCAAATACGCCCCGATGACGTCAAACGCTACAAGTAAAATCAATATTTTCGAGTATCCTGCTACTATTTTAAGCGCCGCATATTTAAGTTATTATCATAGTTAAGTGCACTGACTAAAATAGATCGACAACATTAATTTCACTTTGCCGCAAACCGATGTAATCGCGCAGACTCATTACTTATTTCAGCAATAATGATTCTTGCAGAAATAAAGGTGAAAAACGCGAAGCTCAATGACCGCTCTTTTCACCCTTTCGCAAATGCGGCGTAATCGATTCGAAGGATCGAACGAACGGTAAGAACGTCGAAACATCCGTTCGAGAGAGAAACCTTTGCACCGCTGTGCCAATCAATGATCATTTTCACTTTTACCCCGAAAGATAAAAAATGCTGAACCGGCACCTAACGTCGTACGAGCGCGTGTCACGTATAATGCGTGAAACTTGTAGTTTAGATGCAATCGAGTAGCGCACAGAACGCGATTGCATGTGAACCCGGGCCCGCTATCGAACAGTCCCGCTTTCATGCAAATCTCAGTAACGGCAAGGTTAACAACATTCGCGCTACACACTATTCTTTCGGACGACGATAGTCATTACTAGACAGTTGAATGATTGAACGCGTGCTATTTTCAGTCTGCAAAACGAAAAAAAAACCGATAGCGCTCGAGAAGAGATTGCGAGGAAGATACTTATAATGATACAAATTAAATACAGCTTAGATCGAAGTGCAATAATGTTTTCTTGTTGCGAGATATGTTACTATTGTAAGATTTATTCGTCTTTAATTTCTGATTTCTACGTGAAACGTAGACTTTTTCTAGATTAATAAATATTAAAATACGAAATGGATTATATTAATGTTAAAAGATACCTTTTATTTATGAAAAGTATCTTTTGTAACGTGAGAAAGAAGAGAGAGAAATTTATTCGTGGGAAAGAAGAGAGAGAAATGCATTCATTCATTATCATCCGTGTGTTCGCATTTGTCAAACGATTTATGAAACATAGCACGAAGCTCCACCTGATTGTGTTAAGCTCAGAATTGCCTTACAATCTCCGGTTCGCAGAGAACAAAATCGTGCAACATCACACTTTCACTGGTGACGGGAGAATCCGTTTCCGGACCAACAATCAAAAATATCATAAACGCACTCGTGAGACTGCTCTGCGTCATGCGAAAGGTGAAACGATATCGTGAAATAATAAAGGGGATGTGAGAGCCTTTCCAATCGTAATTAATACTTAAGACTTATAATGAGACGTAACAAAAATGCCTAAAAAATTCCTTCAGCTACTGGAATCATTATTCATTCCGTTATATCAGGCATTAGTGATTCTAGGCGAGCATTAGTGGCTATAAAATGTTCGTAAACATTCTGTATTGATGTTCTGCTTTTACGAGAGTACAGACATTTATACCTGTCACTGCAGCATTTATCGAAGAATGTAATAACATATCAACAGATATGTAGAATGATTAAAATATCTTTTATTGTGAGACGTTAATGGCCATTCAAAAAGATTTATTAAGACAAATGAAACTTTAAAATTATTTATATTATTTGTTATATATATGTACATTATTTGCCATTCTTATTTCCTTATTTTCCACTTTTCTAACATCTTTTTATATTTTCAATATCATGTCATAATTAATTTTTTCTGTGACATTATAATAACTCTTATATACATACATATGTATATCTTTGCACATATACCTTCATGTAAATTTTGTTTGTTGGCATTCGAAATAATGTGCGGCAGACTGTTCAAGTTATCCAACAATTTGACGAAATCAATGAAATCGATTATTTCGAAACAAGTGAAGTTTTAATTTAGATATAAGAGATAGAATCGAAAAAGATAGAATCAAATTATCAAGAATTCATTAATTCGTTGAATTAAATGTTAGAAGCGAGAAAAAATAAAGAAACACAAGGTGACTCACAAGGTGATGCACAAAAATGAACGCAGTTTTGTAAGAAGGAGAGCCTTGGCCTCTCCAGAAACATTCAGAATAGTAACAAGAAATCATCGCTTCGTTTCTTTCGACCTACGATCGCCTTCATAGATACGTGCGAAAAAATGATTTTTATATGGTAAAGTATTAGATGCGTGATGGAGATAACGATAACAGTATTTGCTGTAATTAATATCCCTGCATAGTCTAAAATTTCAAATATAAAAATATCAGGTGTATAAAAAACTACGCATAAATTTCTTCGCAATATTAAAAATGCCCGATACTGTTATTTTCCATTCTTACCATTACAGTGGCTATTAATACGTAATATAAATTACGTACGCCCTAATTAAATCTGCAATTATTCCAAGCATTTCCTATTTACATACTAACGTCGTGATTATGACTTCTCACCCCTTTCTTTGACTATAAATTTTTTCTTCCGGTTCTCATTTTATATAACACTTTCGAAAAATAAATAAAAAGCATTAAATCACATTAACTGACAGAAAAGTTACATCACGTTACGTTTTGTTCTTTACCGATTTTCTCCATCGGTTATAATTTGGTCCAAATATAATTCCGGTATCAGAACAAGGTTCACATATGTGTCAGTCTCTTCAAGTTCCGCGTTACGTGACACAAGTTACGTCGGTATCGGAAATCCGTTTGCATTATATATGTTATATTTTACAAAACGAAAAAGAGAGTATGAGCGAACTGTGAATTTTTGTACAATTATTTTTATATAATAATTGTTGTAAATTAAGTTACGGGTTTCCATGAAAATTATGATTGTTGATCTCTTTATAATTAAAATAAATAGAAAATAATAATTAGGTAATGATTCTGTAATTTGTAAATAATTAATTGTAAAGGTATATTTACTCATACAGACACATAGTATATGTAGCAATAATGCCATAATGCATAAATGCCTATATACTATACAAGACACGTCTTCTTTCGTTACGAAGAAAAAATAATTGCTTTACTTATCTCTTTTTTGCTGTCATTTCAATTTACTGACAAGTAACGGAAACGTCGAGAGAGGAAAATTAATCCGTCGGCAAGCATTATTCACGATTCTTAGAACAACGGAAAATTGCTATGTTGTAAAAGGCGATTTAAATACATAATTGAAGACCTAAATAAGCATAATAATATAATATGTATGAATTGGATGAAAATATTGAAACTGAAATTAAACTGTAAAAGTAATCTAAGCGGTGTGGCGCAATAGCTCAGAAATAAAGAATTAAATTCTGATTGTTAGATAATATTTTAAGAATGGCAATACACTTCTGGTATTTCTGCAGGTATATTTCCGCAGTATAACAGGGTAACATTTAATTATATATTGTAATTTGCAGCTTGGTCTTTTGTAACCAGTGAAAACTTGGATGCACGCAACATAAATAGTTGGAACGTATCGCTTTCGATTTTATTTTGCGGAAACTTTAAGTTTCAAACTTCAAGTTTTGCTATGAAATACAGCAGTACTTTGGGTAATACCGTTAGATGCGTCATTACGAAATATGCTAGATGTTATCCAATTAATTACTACTTATTTGAAGGATGTAATTAGGATGTAGTTTCAAATAAAATAAAATACTTGCAGATTTTATATCAAGATACCTAAGTCTTAATTTTAGAGAAAACAATGTGTAAACATTATACAAAATTAACACGTAAAATGGATATATTATAATCACTTCAGAATAATTGAGTTCCCCTACTTGAAAACGTATATATTCACATTTTGTGAACCCTTTCTATATGTGCACATAAGTCAATGATTTATCGGGCTCTGAGGAGAAAGTAGTTATAACATTACGATTTATACAAAAGACATTAGATTTAAATACCGTCTTGCTACACCATTACGACAATGACATGTAAAAGATTTATTGTAAGACTGAAGATTTCACTCTTTTTAATTTGCAAATTTTATTTTGTTACGCTATGAACATTATCTAGGCATTACTTTATATTTAGTATGTATGCGTAATAAAGTTTTCATTTATTAATGCTAACAATTTTTTCATATGCACAACGTCGCCATTTCTGTGTTCGATTAATTGTTTTATAATAGTCTTACTGCGTTATATTCCTTGCTCTTTCAAGTTTTGTAAAGAATTTTATAGAATATAGAATCAATTTAGATAATAGAAAAATAAAAATTCATTATTCTTTTTATTAAGCTCTAACTTAAATAAAAAATATTAAAATATTAACACTTTATATATCTAACATATCAGCAAAATAAACAGGAACAATGTGAAGCAGAGATATCCTTCTTGCTAAGCGAAGCGTATCGAAAGTGCATGTGCATTTCTGTAATCCAAATTCACATGTGTTCCATTTCCAAACGTTGTTGGTAAAAAATTAAGTAAGAAAAATTTCACGTTTGTTAAACAGAGCAGGATGATAGACGCAATGATCAAATCTGATTTTTATCATTGATTTCTATCATTTTGAAAAAGCTAATGAAATAGGCAATAAATAGATAAGATTAAATTTGGCCAATAACTATCTTTTGCGATTTTGCATAATTATACGTATCATATTAATTACGTATATAATATATTAAATGCGTAATTTTTATTATCTGTCTGTTCAATGTCAGTGATACCTATCCAGTAGGAAGTAATTTAATGAGCAAATATAAATGATAGATGTATCAAAAAACATATGCAAAATTTCTAAATAAACATTTCAAGGCAATTTTTAATGTAATTATAGATAAATCTTTATGAAGGATATTCTGATAAGTAATAAGAAGTAGAATCCCAAGTACAAATTTGCAGTCTGCGAACGTAATTGCTCTCTTCCCATCAGAAAGGGTTACCTGTCTATTAAGACAGGTGCGTGCAGCAACATGCTTGCGCAATGTTCTCTACTTCCTATTGTTTATAATAACTGTTTGTTGTTATAACGAGATATATTACAAACATATTAAAAGCATTCGCTTCAACCCTGAGTTATAAAACATGAGAAAAAAGACGATACGTGGCGTGATCGTTGCAACTAAACGGCTTCACTTTAAAAAATATTTGCACGACCTGTTAGGATGTTCCATGACCTAAGCGAGAGAATGCCTTTAATGTGCGGTTTTATTATATCCGCGGCGCGCCGTAATTATCTATCGCGACATCATTTTATACTAGCCCGACGGAGATTTACATCTAATAGTCCGTGTCATCAGAAAAAGAATGAAGTTTCACTGCTGCGATGTGTGCCGCTTTGTAATGCGAGTAAAAGTGATTGTTAGCAACGCATGGACGAACATGATAAATAATAATCGCATGATGTTAATTTAGAAGTACTTTTGTAATTGTTTGTGTGACAGCTCGGTAGTTGCAAGCTAAACAACACATAAGTACATCTCTGTATATTGACAAATGAGCTTTAAATGAAGGTTCCCAGATACTCAAATCGAGTGTCTATTTCGTAATTATACATATTATATATTTATCGATTACTCAACATTTTATTTACGCTTCAGCCTTATATCATGTCTTATGATATATTCTTATGATCTATCTACATCTCTGACATGTATGTCTCTCATTTAAGTGACTAATTATCGATTTTATAGATATCGTTATACAGCTTCCTGCTGAGAAAAAAAAACAGATTTACATTGTTGTAAATGAGAAATCCGATAAGGAA
Organism: Tetramorium simillimum; assembly: GCA_011636635.1. Lineage (NCBI taxonomy): Eukaryota > Metazoa > Arthropoda > Insecta > Hymenoptera > Formicidae > Tetramorium > Tetramorium simillimum. The sequence goes on from VBVQ01001094.1 coordinate 7,399, forward strand.
AACCTTGTTATTTAATTGTCCGCACAATGTCCGTGCACAATGAACGGAGATTTTGAGATAGATACCTGTACGGTGAAAATACTTAATCAAAATGTTAAATATTATTCTTATCCAGAAAAGAAGATCTCTGAATTCTAAACTTTGTTAGGCTGTGCGGTAAGAATTTAAATTACATTGTTACATTCGCGAAAGCCTGTTACACACGGATGCATCTCCTGACGGTCATCTTGGGAGAGTATAATCCACGTTTCGGCGATCGGAATAAAATTTATCGATGTGGTCGATCCCTTCTTCAGGATCTCTCATGCAGACCTGACAGAAGGAGAGAACGAGAGGCAGACGTGGACATAAGTGTAGCGTGGAGGTGGTGCAGGCCCCTCCTTCTAATAAAAGCCGCTCACTAAGCGCTGCTACACAGACAGTAACAGAAAACCCCGAAGAGAGCAGGAGCCGCCGAGAGCTCCTTCAGGGCTTCGCAAGATCTTTTTTTTTTCACAAAAAAATTCGATTTTTACGACGAACTGTGTAACGGATAATATCTGTGCGTGGTGAGTTCACACAAATCTCGCGTTTCTAACTCGATCAGCACCTTTTCCGGGCCGCTGTGTACTCATCTTCAGTGCCTCGTGGAGAATTTGCTGAACGCGATGACCACGTGGCGAGAGGTGGTGATAAGTGGGAAACTTTTGAGTTCCATGTGTTCTCGGAGACGAGTGCAGAACTCGGAAGGCGTTTCTATTGCTTTATTAGATATCAGATAAGAAATATTTATAATTATTAATAAAGTGAACAAATTGCATATTTTTTTATTAGTATCTGCGAGAAATTAGTACGATATATTGGCATAATGTAATATTATTTTACATTTAATGAAAGTGCTGTTGAATCATGATTTTCCGGAGAAATCTCTTTCCATCTGGACGCACAGTTTCCTTAGTAATTACTTATCTGATGAAAACTCGACTTTTTTCCGTAAAAAAAATAACAGTTTATAAAAACACATAAAGCACATGTAGCATTTTAAAAATATTATTTGTCTTTACAAGATTAAATAATATAGATTTAGAGAAAAGAATGGAGAGAGTAAAGAGGCACGAAAAGAAGTTCACGGAGTGAAAATCTTGAAATGGACCGGAACAAGTTCTAGATGAAAATTGAAACGACAATCATGAATTTGATTTGTTTGATTTTAATTTGCATGCTTGAAGAATATCAATTTTTTTCTTTCATAGAAAAAGTTTCTTGAAAAAATTCTTTGTACTCACAATCAGTTTAATTGCAAACGTATCTATTTTTATTACGCATAAAATGTTAAACAATTTTTTTTATCAACAGTTTAATCACCGCATGTTATCTTAATTGTTTTTTTTTTTATTAAATGAATAATTATCTTCTAGTATTTTGCGTATAAAAAATTCTAGAGTATAATTACTTTTAAAAAAAATTAGCGAAAGATTTTTAATTTACGCATTATCGTATTGTAATCACATTGTAAGTTTTTCTATGCAATGAAGATATACATGGGATAAAGATGCCAATTAAAAGTAATTAACATGTGGCCTCTAAAATAGAATATTGCAACGTTGTCCTCGACTAGAAGCTATGTGTGTTGAATCTATATCGTCTTAATGCCGTTACATCGCCATGATACATCCTTAGCGCGTCAAATGCACGTGTCGTTATTTGCACATACATTGGCATACATTGGTGAACTTCAAAATTACACACACATCAATAACTCAGCAATGGCGAACATCTCTCTTCTCTCTCTCCCTCTCTCTCTCTCTTTAATCCGTCATCTTACATTCCATGTGACAAAATTTGCTAAAGTCACTTCTTTTTAATTAAGTAGGAATAATTAAATACATTTATTGTTTCCGTCTTTTATTTTTTTCTTTTTCTTTTTCTTTTTTATCAAATACTCCCATATATTTTTAATCGATTTGTGTTTATTCCGAATAGCTCATCTAAGATTTACATCACAAAATGATTTTATCCGGTTGCAAAGAGCAAACAAATTTCTACGAAGCTATAAGAGGAAACACGCGAATTAATGAACATAATCCTAATGCGGACGTAAAACGCGGCAAACACGAGTGTGTTTTATTAAAATCGCGACTAATTAAGGAGCTCGCGTTCACGTTATCTCGCCTTACCTCCCGCGCCTCCGCCAGAGACGCCAACAGCGTTCTCCACTTTCATTCCGTCGAAAGTGATAGTCGCGAACGGATCCATGTTCGAGAAAGGAGAGTCATTGCGCCTCTCCCTCTTGCTCTTCTCTCCGTGCGCCTTCTCGGTTCCTTCGTCTTGTCATGATCCTCGTGAACGATTTCCGCTTTACCTTGCAACTTGCTTTGCGTGTCTATGTGGGGTGGGGGGAACAGTAAGGGGAGGGGGGAAAGAGAGAAAGAGACGTATTGAATGGCATTTGAAAAAATCATGAGAGAAGTAGAATTATGACCCGTGAAAAATCTTTCACTTTCATTACGCCGCGCATTGTGTTTATTTTCATGTCGCGCGTGCTTCGAAGAAACTTGGTACTTCTGAAATAATCCGAGGAAACTTGTACGAGATGTGCGTAGATGTACAAAAGATCGTTTTTCCGAGAAATCTGCACTGCCGTGAATGCGCGGATCGCGAATGAAGACCCGCAGAGTAACATCGTACAGAATGTGAAAGATCAATTGTGAGAGATATGCGATGCCGCGACGCGTTATATGCACATTAATTGTCGCCATAATCATGGGTATCGTATTAATATAATATATTGTTTTTGCGCAGAATCCATCTAGACGAATCAAGATGAGGTTTACCGTTCTAACACTGACGGCTGTGCTTTGCCTCGCATTAGTGAGCTCGCATCCGCTTCCGGAAGACGGACTCCGATCAGAGGTAAGCACGTGAGCGGCGCATCTCGTGCCTTTCTCTTTTAATATCGCCATCTATTTTGCAGAGATTAATTCGCGGCGTTAACGGCCACTTCTCCCATGCGTTATCGCTTAATTATCTAACACGAATGGCACGTGGCACGCAACTAACAGTATCCGAGGCCGAATTTCAAGCGTCACACGGCGCGAAAATCTCACTAATTTATTTTGCAATTAAGCGGTATAAGTGGTGATCGATTCCTGCATAAAAATCACGCATGACGGTTACAATGATTTTTATTTATATCACTGGCACATAGCAATTTGAACATTTTCCATTAACCTTTTCCATTAATCTTCACTTCTTTACTTGTCTTATCTTCAGTTCTTTCCCGTATCGATTAAGGAGAAAGTCTGATTTGCAGAAAATATGTCGCAGAGAATTTCTCTGTATCGACTCTGTAGAAGTTACGTGCGGTTATTAATCATTAGACTATATGGGTGATAAAGTGCGAGATGATTCCTTCTCGATCGCGAAAGTTCAGCCCACGTTCCGATCTGCGAGCGTTAAATGCTCGATCGTTCTACCGAATCGATCGATTCGATGGCCGAGGATGACATTTTACTTTCGACGAGTCTTTCACTCGAACAATGCCGGTCTTACAAAAGACCAGTAGCGATGCAAATAAAACGGCGGGAAAACAATCTTATCGTGATTGATATCTTATGACTATGTATCGTGTCTGCGGTTTGCGAAGCCGCAAATAAGAATTTGTTCATTTAACAACGTGGAATTCGGAAATGCCGGCGGACGCGGCGAATGAATTTTCCTTATTGCTCCTACTGGTAAATGCGTTTTTGTCACGAAAACGCCACACTCGTGAGGTTAAATAAAATTTACATAAGCCGGTGCTTCCACATCGGAATCGTGCTGGAAATCTTTTACGTTCGAAATATTATCCGTAACACGTCACCGCGGAAGTTGTTCTGCAATTGTCGATTCTTCGAAAAAACGTGGCATTGCACGCTGTTACGATTGCCGTTACGTTATTATGACTTCTCAAATCATAGCTGTTAGCTTGAAGAGCTTACCTTTCTTTCATAGCTGCTTGAACTTAGCGTTTACCGTAATTTACTTATAATTACCATGGTTTACGTAACGCCGGTAACAATTTGAGACCACGCAATGCGCCGGGCACGTGCGTAAGTACGGCGGAAGAGTGGTCACTGTAGCTGGACGGTTACATGACAATAAGTATAAAAGGAATTGTTCGTTTGGAAAATACTTCGCGCGTAATGTCCTGGTACAAGCGCTGTCGTGAGGAGTTCAATGTTTTGATTATGCGGCGGTAAAGGAGACGGTGTAACCCTCAAAGTATACGGTCCGACGAAAAGCCGGGTCGTCCGACCGGCTCACGTCCTCGCTCCAACACTTTCACTGGCCGCGAACACCGGCGGAGTTACCGGACACTTTCTTCGGTCGATAGGCGCCCGATGAGAAAGCTGGTGCGTACGCACAAGCGCAATTTAACAACACGGTGTGATATACGAAACATTGTGTACAAACAAATTGCTGGCTCTACAGCCGATCCGCATTTTCGCTTAGTCGAAAGGTACGAGATAACGTGGGAGTTATCGTAGGCGATTAGGGATAAGTAGACATAAATAGTCAGACAAAGAACGACCTATTTAAAGTTTATGAGAAATTCATTGGAACTTATTAGGACCCAAGGACAAGCCTTGGAATATAAAAATGTTTAATTAACTAAATATAGATAATATTGAAAAAAAATTGAGATATAGTAAGGTATTAAAAAATGTTATATGAACAAGCATGAATATTATCATGTAGAAGATGATGTATATATTAATTTTCTTGCTCTCTCTTCTTGAGATAATACGTTTTTAAGCGAAACAAAGAAACGAAATTTTTGGGCCAAAATTAAGGCGGTCGAATACGATGGCGATCACACGAATGTGAAACGAGGTTTAAGGGAAAGTGTACCATAATACTCCGGTTGAGCAACATTTGGGTTCGGTGGCCGTCCGTTGACCAATCTAGCTCCATTCGCGAAATTTAATGTGAAACTGATGTGAAATGTACACTGATGAAATCGAAATCACTTTGTGATATCGCAGGCCTTCAATAAGCCAAATGTATCGAAACGTCGACCGTTTCGTAATTTCGTTTGATTACCAATTTTAGAATTTTGTAACTCTAATATATTCACATTCGTAATTGTCGCTTTTAAAGTAAATGTTAGAAAATATACTTATCGCATGAGATAATCAATTTTGATGATTAACATTAGCAATAATAGCCGCCATCAATATCGTAATGTATAATGCAATAAATTTTAATTGCGCTAAATAAATCGTCGTTCACAAGGATTTGTTATTGTGTCTTCGTGAAAAAAAAAACAGCAAAGTAGTCGACAAGTAGTCCAGTGGCGCCAAGTTAATGATCCTTGCTTAGCTACCATCTAACACGAAGAACATTACACAACACGATTACCTTAACATTTTCAAACGCACTAAATTCCATGGCCTTTACCGTATATTTTCAGCTCGAGCGAAGAAATTTCACATCACACAGTACATCCTTATTTGTCGCTATACATCGCGATATTTTAACGCCACCCTGACAAAAATGATGCACAGATTTTTTTTTTAACAAAAAGGGCAAAAGGACTCTCTGGCAATTTTTTGTCTTCATCATCACCGTAAAATCAAATTGTCGTCTAACGCTTCACGAGACACTCCATTGCTCCGTAGGAAAGATCCCAGTTCATACATACTTAAAAGTTGTTGCGTAACTGTAGAAGTCTGCGGCCGCTTACTTTGAAGTAGATAGGCATTTTCTCGCGTAGCAAAACACCGGCTTATTAATCCGTAGACGTGCAGCCTCAAAGATTTGAGATCCATGGAGGTTTACCGATCAAATCTTGATAATGCTTGATTACCAGCTGAAAAGTATCACATTGTTCACCGCTGTCACAAAGATCCAAATTTCGAAGTTGCTGTCGTACGGCAGGGCCAACAAGAAACACTTTCTTTCAGGCCCTTGATCGGCTGGTGATGGCCGAAGCCGACAGCGAGGCCGCCCTGAGGAGCAAAAGGACGATCGGCATTCTACGACAGCTCTTCCCCGATATTTCCCAGGTGAGCAGTCGTGATATATGAACGTCAGAGAAATCCTGCAGAAGGCCAGGACTGGACTGACACGCCGAGCGGCGATTTTACAGGCGAGGCTGTACATAAATTATCATCGCAGATTACATATACCTCGCTCTCGACCAACACTATCAAGGAACAATACGACAATCCTTGAGCGATTCGCATCGCGGGCTGAAACGCACTAAGAACTTTTTGACACCGCCGATTCCTTGCTTTCGTCGATCTTTGTAAATCTGTGCCGTAAAAAACGCAGTATTTTTCGCTGAGTACTCCAGCCTTTTACATTCTTACCGAGAAAGTAACGCATACGATTTGAGAGGCAGCCAACGCATTAGCCAACTTACCCTTTGCTCATTCACTCGTACGCTCACGTATGGATCGATTTGCTTCGATCTCATTCCACGGGTTTATTTCCGCATGAAAAGAGCGGAAGCGGTTCGCGCTTGCAAAAAAAGAATAATCGCGCTTCCGTTGATCCGCTAACTATATGTATAACATATGTGAGATTTCTCGAGTTCTCTTTTTCCCTTTTTTTTTTCCGAATAGCCCTACCTTGATCTCGGCGCCAGTTATACAATGAGAATTTTCACGAGGCAATGTTATTAGGGGAAGTTTCATTAGGTCTGAACAAAAAATTGCGCAGTGCAAAGTAATCGTTCGTCAACGGAGCAAAGAAAGGCCCCCCCCCTCCCCCTATCTATAAAGACTAAACATTCTCGGGAAAGTTCCTTTCTTGCGTGTGAAATTCCTCCCGGCCGTGCGGCCTATTGAATTGTTCACGAATAACTTCCTAATTTGACTAATAATACGCTGTGCGATTTTTTTTGTCTCGTTAGGAAATGGCTTCCTCGGCGTCGGCCGGCGACGCCGGCTTCTCTAACATGCGCTCGCATGTGCGTGCACATGCACGACAATGGCGATTGATTCAGTAACGAACCTAGCAGAATAGCGTTGAGTTAGTTAGTCCCGCATTACCGCGAAGTCACATCGCGCATTTGCGCGAGCCGGAAGATCGTTCGTGGAGGAATGTCGAAATTTCTCCGGTGTAGCGTCCTCGAATAATTGGACGAGCGCAATTGACAATTGACGACGGTCGCACGAAATGACGCAGTGGGTCCTCGCGGGTTACGGAATAGCCATTCAGCAGACTCGCGTTTAACTCTGCCTTTGTATTTAAAGTTGGATCGTAGAAAAATCTCACGGGAATATACCTGTTTCATTGAGCGCCGAGTGTTATATAAGAGCGACGAACCTGATTCCCTATGATTTCTAGCGCCTTTGAAAAAACAAACCCCGGTAATAAGAGATAATGCGGTAAAAACATGTATCAATCATACGTAAGCACAGCATCGATCAATCGCACGAATATTCATTACTAAACGGACGGATTGGCCGGATATTCGAAAAGATCCTCCGACAGCCCGGAAGCAGCGTAAGTGCATGTCATTCATAGATAAAAAAAAAAGTGTCAACGATCACTGCCATGGGTCGATCGATATCATACCATCACGGCCACAAAGCAAAGCGGTGCCTTGAAGCCCGAGTAGAAAAAAAGAAAAGAAAGGAGGATCCAACTATCGCCACGCTACGAGGCTCTCCAGCTAAGGCCTGTTGTTTTCTAGAGAATCGAAGAAAAAGTCAACTCTATTATCGGGGAAGTTATTCGCGTCCTCGGCCCGGTCATCCTCCGTAATGTTCTTGGCGGCGGTGCCGGCGGCGGTGGCAATACCGGCGTCGAGAGGAGCAACGACGGCACAAGCGTGATAGGCATGTCGCCCTTCGGAGACGACGATGAGGATGAGTCGCCGTCCTCGGGTGGTTCGTCACCCGCCTCGAACGGCGCCATAGTGTCGATCTCTTTGCCGACGTTTCCGCCCGACGAGGAGGAAACGTCCACCACGTCACCCTCGTTAACGACGATAGAGAGCAGAGACAACATTGTCGCTACGACGTCGTCCACTACAGCAGCGCCAACAACAATATCCACAACAACGCCGTCACAGGCAGAAAACGAGGTCACCACTACGCAGTGACCGTTTGATCAGCAGCTCGGTAAAAGTTTCGAGGTCATGACCTTGAGGAATCCTCACGAGGAATTGCAGAATGCTTTACCGCGCATTCAGGACTGCTGCGGCACGCGCTGTCTACTTTGTGTGCTAATTACTTACTGGGTGTACTCGAGAAAACGAGGATCGAATCGATCGGGCCATCTCGATCGACCACTCAGCTCTCGAAGGATCTAATGACCGCTAAGTTACCGCGCAACCAGGACTGCCGCGGTTGCGCACGTTTATACGTATATTGCTAACTGGTTTTTCGTCCTCCGTGTCTGCTATTTATCTAGCCATTAATCGATTAATAATTCTGTATTGGCGACTTGTGCCACGATCCGTTATCGCGATCTCACTACAATTACAAAGTCCACCGGAAAATTTTACTCTACTGGTTCTGGGTTTTTCTATTTTGTTATTTCAATTACCTGTTTGTGATTCTCGTCTGCAATATTCATGCTATATATGTTCATATACATATATTTTCATATACATATATATGTTCATATACATATATTTTTATACATACTCGCAGAATCATTCAAAAAAACTATACTCCCAATGAGAAATGATGATTGAAAGACAATTGACGCCCTCGAATTGATGCCTTTTCGACGCAAAGTACATCGAATCGGTATCGATTCAACATCGATTTGACCAACCATTTCTCACTGGGCTGTGTCTATTCAAAATCTCTTGCTTCTTCGTCGTCTAACTCTCTCTGACATAAATTCAAGATCAGATTTTAGTTTTTATCGTCTCGCGTTTTTCTTCCCTTATAGAAGCCGAGACCATTTCAACCGCCAGATCATCATTTTTTTTATTGTGGTTTTCGAATTTTGAAGTTTATCTCGAAACCATCTTGTCACCAAACAGCCTTCTTCGATTTATCACTCTCTGTCATCTCTATTTTTAGCAAACTAATTACTTCTAAGTCACGACTTGCTTCAGGATAAATCAGTCTAGCACTGATAATCTTGAAAAATCTATCTTGCTTGTTACATGTTTCTTATGTAATACCTGCTTGCTGCAGAGTTATAAGACTTAAATAATATTTGCTAATTATCAGCAATCCAATGATCCAATACTTGACTTTTTATTATATGAATCATTGACGATTACGTGATGTTCGAGTTATAGTGTAATCTAACATAACACTAACATTTTTGTTGAAAACATTTTGAACTACTGGTTATTAATGCTATTTTTGTCGCTTGTTGACTGCGCATGTTACAAATTTCATAACTGTTACTGTGTTGTTTGTTTTAATGTCCTTACATAAATTTATAATCTACGTAGTTACTTGAAAAGATTTCAATAATATAATATTAATAATACCTGCTTTAGCTCTTTAGTGCACGAAAAAACTCGATCGAAAAGTAATTAAATTTATGCAACGGAAGTCATGTAATCATGAATAATTTATAAGAAACTTACTGGAATGTTACGTGGACCTAACTATACAGACCCTGAAATTATGCAGGTAACCTACTTGCCTTACGATTGCGATTTTTTTGTGCACCTCTTCTCGTCGAAGGAATCAACAATGATCAATTGATTAATAATCCGAATTCATTAACAATCTGTGTCAATATATTTATCTTATGAGTGTCGCTTACGCTACGAAACGCACGTGTAAAATAGTGAAACGAATAAATTGCTCTTTATTCGTTTCAGCCGAAAGCTCGCGAGCCATCGCGATTTATCGCCTGATCCTTGTCAGCCATAGGAAACATTTTTTTATAGGACGTGAACCCGGAATCGGAGAATCGAGTGAACGAGATCGGTTCGGAGTCGCAGAACAACGAGGTGCGAGTGCAATTCGCGGACGAAGTGCCGAGCGACAGTTCGCCGCAGGAGCTGACGCCATTGGATGAGACCGAGACGGAGGAGGACGAGAACAGAAACAAGAGATTCCTCTTTGGTTTCGGCGGTGGTGCCGGCGGTGGCGCCGGCTCGGGCAACTTCCTCTTCGACATTATCAGGGTGAGTCGCGATATCGATTCTAGATGTACTTCTCCTCGGTAACGCCGCGTGAAAAATGGAGATCGGAATCCGCGCCCGAGAAAGAAAAAAAAACAGAGGAAAACATCGAGAGGATGAGGAAGGAGATTTGCGATTGCGTCGTTAACGGCGTGCCGCGATCAATCTCGGATACACCTTGTTATTCCAGTAACGGGCAAGTTAACCGCAAGGTCTGCACCTAGCTGCAGACGGCGGTGAAAGTGAGGCAACCGAATTGCCTTTAGCCGCCACCACACCATCTAGTTACTATTCCAAGGTTCCTGACCTAGGCACGATCGGGCCTCGCGATAGAATTACCTTAGTCAAGATTCTCGTCGACTTCAGAGCCGGTGTCCTTGATTAAAGTCCACGCAGATCCGCGATTTTATACATGCGATGATAGAGAAACGCGGGAGTAGTTAAATCAAAAGTTAACAGTAATAAAAGACAGACCGGCTAACTATGATGATTACAAACATCATTTGCGGTCTAAGCAATTTTAATTTCTCTTACAAAGGAATGGTTACGTATACTTCTAGATTGATGCAACTTTTTTTCTCTTCTTTTTGCTTCTTAATACTTAGTTCCGATGTTTCTTATTTTTAAAAAAATTTAATTGAAAATAAATCAATATGAAGCATTCAATAATCAGGTGCAAGTATCATTTGTGGTTTAATCAATTTTAATTTCTGTTACGAAGAAATACTTGCGTATATTGTTAGATTGGTATAGTTTTTTCTCTTCTTTCCGATACTTAACTCTTACAATTAATGTTTCCGATATTTCTTATTTTAAAAAAATTTGAAATTGAAAATAAATCAATATCCACCATTCAATAATCAGGTGCAAATATCATTTGCGGTCTAATCAATTTTTATTTTTGTTACAAAGAAATACTTGTGTAATACTGTTATATTAGTGCAACTTTTTCCTCTCCGTTCCAATACTTCTTAATATTTCCGACGTTTCTTTTTATTAAAAAAAAATTGAAATTAGTAGTTTAAAGTAAATCAATACCAAGTATTCAATAATTAGAATGTGTGTAATTATTAACGTTAGAAAAATACACGTCGGTACTTCAAAATTAAGGTGCGCGTAATGTCACATAGCTCCGCTAGACCGCGCTAAGAGAATTTTTCTCGAGTGCGTTTAGCGGCTAGGCGGGTACAATATGTAGATGATTTGCGAAAAGTCAGCCAGAGACGTCGTGGTGTGGAGAAATGAAACTTATAACCTAACCTTTAATCACCTTACCGGGTGCTCTCGCTGGTATAAAACAGAGAGTATTTTATTGCCCGACGTCTTTAATTTTTACTTTAAACCTTGTTATTTATTACCTCGTTAAAGAAGCAATTTTTGCTGAAAGTAATATTACTGGCAAAAATCACGCGCACACATATTTCTTCTCCGTTGCAATATATTAGTAATATATTAATATAGCTAAACAATTCAATTTTAATTATACAATTTTAATAATTAATATTATTTTTATTGGTTTTTTTATTTAAAAAAGATTTATTACATTAATAAATTGTTTTATTAATAAATATAACTATTATACATACGACGTGATATAAAATCATTTTACATGTTGCATGTATGTTTTCTGAGGTAAATCGGTGTGCGTGTAGAAGCGCGTGAACAATAACGGTGTCGCACACCAACGATACTACTCGGCGACCGGTTTTTTTTCTCTGCTCGCAGCGTCTATATTGGCGAAACGGGTTTTTCGCTGACGGGACAGATGCAATCACGTGAAAATCGAGTCACCGTTTCCAATGGCCGCTGTCACCGTTATCCACTTTCCTGGCAAAAAGACGTTATTACGAGTGACTCGAAGCGATTCCAGACCGGTCGATCGCGTTGCGACCCTTCACCGTTCGCCGATTGAGAAAACGAGAAATTCACTTCTGGCGGACATATCATTTGTTCTTGTAGTTGATATTCACCTGTCAAGCGATAAATTATGCCAGAGATACCTGCCCTCTTATTACCTTACAAAATTAAAATTACATGTTACGTGATGATTTCATCTGAGAGATTCACAGAAAGATTTTAACGGTCGCGAAATAGCATTGATATTTACCGCGTAATGAGGAAATTTAATTATGGCATTAAAAATTTAACCGGGAATGACATCAGCGATATAACGAGAAGCGGTTTAAAAACATCCAGTAATTTTTCCAATGACATTTTAGACTGCGACATCGCAGTCTAAACAGTCGGTCAACAACACTTAACCGTTGCAGCGTCCGTATTCATACGAGCAAAGTTCACACGAAGATATTCTATGCAATACCGCTAACGACATCGACGCACGCACGGTGATACCGAACCGGCTTTGCTTCACGCAATCTTCGCGCCCGCAGAATCGCGTTATCGCTAAGCAATTAATTCCTCTCCATTTTTCACGACGGCGAAGACGAAACCGACTGCGTCTGAAAAATCAACTCGGCGGCCGATTTGAGCGAAACAACCCTCCCAGGCTCCACCCGAGGGCCCCACCTGGTCGTGATCACTTGGGGGCTTTTTAACGTACCACTTTCCAGCCATCATTGCAGGACGTTCCAGGATGCTCGCGGGGGGGAGAGTCACGATGCCCGCGCCGCGAGAGACAGGCGCGATATCTCTCGCGCGGTATCGGACGCGGGGAATTGAGAGCGAGTGAAACGCGAGAGCGTTCTTCCCAGCGGGCAAGGGCCAAGAGAGCGCCGAAGTAAACGAAACGTTCTCGTCTCTGTTCTCGTTTAGCAAGCGGCCGACGGGGCGGCAAGAGCGGCGGGCACGGTGTACCGTGTCGTGGCCGGTACACAGAGCCTCGGGCTCGGGCTAAGCGCCTCGCGCGACGTGGGCCCGGCCGCCCCAGCTGCCGCCAACCCCGCCGGCGGTACTGGCACCCCGATGTCCGGCGCACCCTCGACCGCCGCCCCAGGAGCCGGCATTCTACCACCGGTACGCCAAATCCTTCCGACACGCCTAAGTGTCCGCCGACAGAGATACGGCGACTGCGCTTCTACGATCGGGCCCGATCAGACCGAGGCCTCGCACGCGGCATTTCTTTCGGGGAATACCGATCGTTCGGCACGACTTTGATTAACAGAGCGCGGTCGAACGGTCTGTATTTGCATCTGAAAGCCGAGGAGAACGATCGAGTGACATATTACGCGCTTGCCGCTTCGCACAAGAGGACGCGGCGCGTAATATACGAGCGTTTTCTTCGATTTGTCAATGCGAGACAGTCGACGATTGGTGCTGCACGTGTATACCACCAATCGCATTTATCGGGTCCGTTCATTAACTCTCTCTTTCTTTCTTCTCTTTCTGTATCTGTATCTATATCTATATCTCATTCTAACTCTAATATATTTATACACTGTACATGATTTCTTTCTTTCTTCTCCCCCTTCTTGTTTCTTCCCTTTCTCTCTTTCTACTTTTATACTTCTTTCATTTCATAATCAGCATGTCGTACATTTCGCATTTTCCAATCGCATGAAATATCAATATTCATTCCCTATCTTATTATTGATAACTCAAAGATATGTTTTTAAAATCCAGCACAATTTTCTCTTTAAAAAACTACTGTTTCATCATGCTATTACTGTATGTATTCATTTTCACATTTCACGCAATCGCGTGCTATATGTAAAAGTAGTACAAAGTACACTCTTTATAGCAATTACGTTACTTTAATTGTTCTATTATCTTTAACTACTCTTTCACGTAACTCCTCTCTAATCGCAAAATCTCGCTCGCATTGTAACGCACCTTATCTTTATCTGCATACCGCACTTTTTCACACGTACGCATCATCCACGACTCGATTGTCCGACGTTCCTTAAAATCTTCCGACTTACTTTCTATCAGTGACTTAATCCCTCACGACGACTTATTCTGAACAGGCTACCGACACTCTTCCTGTCTGGCATCTTTCTCTTCTTCCTCACACCGTTTCTCCTTCCTTTATTTATACAAAGCATCTTACCGTTCTTGCCTGTCTTGCTGCGCATGAATTGCATATCAAGATCTCTAATATATCTGTTGTATATGCGTGTACATGTTTGAAAGTAATGCAACAAGTTTTCTAATCTCTGTCATTCCCTTTGTATAAAACTACTATCTTCTTCAATCACTACGACTTCTTTTGTATCCACGCACTTTTTACATGTCTAATGTAATGTTGCAACGAGGTCTTGCCATGTAATCTGTACAAATTGCGCATCCTTAACTCCTAACTAGATGTTACTTTACAAATTCCTACACAAATATGAAGTTGAAGTACAACTAGTTGGCTCAAATATTTAATATGTAATATATTTGCACAATATTCCACTTACATTAAAAATATTACTAATAGAGTCATCACTTTTATACGAATATCTGTGTATATCTGAGGACACCTCTAATCTTTCGACATTTTAGTTTTACACGGAAAAAAAATTCTAGTTAAAAATGGACAAATCAGACAATCTTGGATTGATCAAATATTCTAATTATTATAATAGAAATTCTGGTTAATATAATAGAACTCAATACTTTATAATTTATAATAACCAGAATTCCTATTATAATAACCAGAATATTTGATCAATCCTACGAGATTTTTATGAATCGTTCGTTTTTAACCAGAATTTCTTTTTTCAGTGTATTAAAATATAATTTCCACTTAATGACGTTTGAAAGATTTAGTGATTAGGAACGTAATGATTCGTAAATCCTTAATTGCCCAGTTCAATTGCTTTCTTCAACTCTGGAATATTTGCCGGATAATTTTACCCACTCACTCGTTCCAAATCCCATCTTGTTCCACCCGGCCAACGGTCCCGACGCAACGCTGACAACCACCGACTAAACTTGAGAGACTTTTTTTTTTATGTGGCGTACTGACCGGCTGATGGACAGGCCGATTCACTCGGGATCTGGCGGCCGCCATTGATCAGTGCCGATTCTGTCGTTGTTGTGATCTTCGTACTCGTCCACTCTGCACCGTACATATCTAGCGGCCCGTAGTTGTATCTTGTTTCATCGTATTTTGGACGCACTGGAGTAAAACGCACGCAATTCCGTCGGCAGACGAATCGGTTGCAACGAGTAACGAGAACATTCGCGCGGAAACAATGTTTAATTCGATCCGGCCAGCGAGATTTCCCATCGCGACGGAACCGGTTGGTCTGCCAGGCAGAGATCCGCAGCTCGTAGATATTGTAAATTTGGTAATTGGTCCACAACGTGCGTGCAAACTCGGCGCGCTCGTAACTAGAGAATTCGCCCGAATGCCAAGCTCGACATTCGCGTTGCGAATCGCTAGATACGGGACGTACCGCCGAGAGAGTATTTGCCGATCGTGGCGTATGATTTATTCATTGTCGTCACCATTGGGTACTTGGCGATTTCACCTTTTCATGGTGCACGCGCAGGGTGTCCATATAGAAATCCTCAGCCGGATGTCGATCCACGATCGCTCCGCGGGATCGCCCTCCGCTGCGACACTAGCCTCGAGCTAATTCTCTCAAGCTGGGTGTGAGATAAAAAAAAAAAATGAGACGTATGGACACCCTGCAGACGAACCTCGAGTATTACGAGCCGAAGGAGCGCACGTAAGGAATCGTAGCAGCAAGATCGATGGATCGTATGTCGTAGCCGCAAGTAGGAATAAGGATGTGAGAGCACCGTAGTGTCGGGAGCGCTGGAGTTGGACGTGGAGCTGTGCGCAATATACACACCGCAATTTTATATATCCCCCAACAAAAACAAACAACCAAACAAAGTAATTGTAATTAATTCCTGTATATTTGTATCTCTTGCTTCCGCCGCCGCGTGCCGGAGCTCCATCCGGGACGCGGGACCTCCGAACGGCGGGGGCTCCCGTATGCCTGCCCACCTGACTAACGCCGACGGATCTCTGTAATCTTTCCAGCTGGTGGCCGGAAGCGGAAGTAACCAGCTGGGTTTGGGCTCCTCGGGCGGCACCGAGCACGGAAAGTCGGACGAGCAGGAGGCCGTACCCGGCCCAGTCACCAGGTTCTTCGTCATCGCTAATCGAGGACTCTCGAATCTCGTCCAGGATCTCATACTCGTGAGTAAAACGACGATACTTTTAGACTTTCACCGATCACTTTCATTTTTGATTTGTAAAATCTAGCTTCCGCAACCGAAATCTACTTTACGACGCGCGCGCGTGCATTATTGCCTTGCTGGATATTATTCATCACGCAAAGGCATAACGAGTACGATACAAGTATAATACTTAAGTACTTTAATAAGTACTTTCTGTAAGTATAAGGCCATTTCAATTGAACTAAATCAATTAGTTAAATAATAGAATAATAATTGTGTGAAGACATTGGGAAACTTGATAAGCTGCCGTAGGCATATAGCTTTCTCTCTCCTTATTTAATTGTTTATAAGCTGCGGTGGCCGGATTGAGGAGAATGTATGGCGCTGGTCAATTCCTATGCGCAGTGGGAGGGATAATTATTGGTAATCGATATTCGAGCACCGTCATAGCTCAGAGCTAGTGTTAACAATGTGATCACATATATACGATTATTTAATAACATACTTGGAAATACATCTGCGTCAATCCGCCATATAAGAGGCACATATAGTGGGAGCTTATTACTCTTTACACCGGACGTCGATTAAACATTTCAAGATTTTAATGACTCAAGTTACGGCGAAAGTAAGCCGCGTGACGAAACATTGAATTATCGTCGAGGAGTGATTAATAAATAGATGTCAATATAATCACGTTAGACAATTGTGTCAGAGGTAAATCTAATAATATTAGCTACCAACATAAATTTATTTGGAAACTATAAGATATTCAATTCCGGTATATGCGTAAGCGTACAAACGATTGCGTTGTCTCTGACGCATATTAGTTGTTCGTATCTCTAATTCGTATCTCGTTTCTGTCTACGGGAAAACCGGCGGGGGCGATTTCAACACCGTTATAACAAGGAAAAGAATTGGCAATTTTTCTTCCTTGAGGAATCACGGTTCGTTCACGGTTCGCCGCGTGAAATTCGCGAAGCCTCGCGCTACAAACCCAATAAGAGATTCGAATGAACGCGAATATGAAAAACTTCATATTGCACGTGACGTAATTGCGATTGCGATTCCCCGCGATAAGTAATCCAATCTGTCGTCGCAAGTGACTGCATTTGTCGACACGCGATAATTGCTACTCGCAAACGGATCTGTTTCTTTAACGGATTTGCGAGGTGAAATTTTCGCTTCGTGGTTTCTTGTGTAAAATTGCGAAATTAATTAATGCGCCGACGGTGCGCGCGACAGAGTCATCGACGGGCAAAGCGCGAAACTACGAGTCTTTCAATAAAGAGATATCAACTCGGACAATTATTAAAAGATATATGGTGTGTTCAACGCGCTGTAACGAATCGCAATTAAAAATCCATTTGGACTTGTTGATAAAGGTCGTGAATGAAAAATGAGATACGGTGTTAAACATAACGGATTTGAAACGTATCGTACCCGGGAATAGATAAAATTATTATTTTATCTATGGAATCTATGGGCGCGATGGAATTTCATAAATCCTGCTTAAAACTTAGGGATTAAAGAGACATTAGTCTGTCATAATATTTACAGAGTAAGCTTATGGCATAATACGTTATTAAGGTCGAGTGTTGCGGCGTAAGGCCGCGTTGCCTCGGTCCGCGATTGTTGATTAAAAAGCCTTGTAGAGCGGCGATCGGGAGATAAAGGCTTTTACGGTGGTCAGTCACGTGTTCGGCCGCGCCGAAAGTCGAACAGGCGTAGCGCCGCGACGCGTCGCGTCGTTTCAGATATAAACCGGGCCATTACGCAAGCATGCCGTCGGGATCGATGGAAAGTAAAAATGTAAGCGACTTTCTCTATGAAATAGCGCGTCCATTTGCCAGCTGCAACTTATGCAAGAGCCGATCCCGGCATGCAAGATCGCCGGAGGCGACAACTGGCCGCGGCTACTACTATCGAAATCGCACGTTTTGCCTTGTTTAATGTGCTTTGTGGACGACTGCCCTACATTTAATTTCCTCACAAAGGACCTCCACTCTGCCGGCGGCGAAAATTTCGCCCCGACAGTGCGCGGGTTTCTTTCCGTATCTTTCCGCGTTTCTTGCATCGATATGCTTCATTAGAAACCGCCAATTTCGAAAAAGCTGAATGAATATGTATGGTTACTGAATTATACATGCATGGATTTTGAAAGTTGTTCGATTTCAGTAGCGTGGAAAGTTTACTTCACAGTTGAATTTACATTTTATAAATTGCGAAAACATATGAATCGCTGAATCAATTTCTGTGACTCGATACCATAAAGAAAGAAAGATGAGAAAGAATTGACATTTATCACTCGCAATATATTTCATTCGCCTAGCGAACTACGCTTTCACTTTGCGATTTAATCAATTTTAAGCTCATAAAATGTGAAATCCGTGGGCCGTAGTTGATTGGACATTGTCCAGCTAAGAGATTATTCATCTCGCACTGTCCGGACGGTTTTCAACCTTCAGATAGCGTATGATAGATGATCTAAACGATATATTGCGATAGATTAGAATTCGCTGTTTTGCAATCATTAGGATCTGTTTTTATCATTAAAATAGAATCTGTCATATAACACAATAATGGACTTCTCAATCTTCGATTAATAATTATAAATTATACTGAATTGCGGCGCATATTTATAATAATTGATTGACAATTTATCAATTGGTAGAATATTAACGGTAGTCCAAATGACATCACTTAAGCCACTACTGAAATACAAAAGCCGGAACTGAACTAGTTTAAATCACGCACGATCACGCAAAGATTTTTTATTCATTCTGCGGTATGACCTACTATAATTTTTTAAACCAATGATTTTTACGCTCGTAACACTCGGAATTACCGCGCGAACCGTGGAAAATGATTCACCTTAGATCATCTGATCGACGTAACCGCGACGTTTATTCTTGCTCGGCCACTTGTTACTTCCGTACAACGACTTACTTACGGATTTTGTAATCAGTTAATAGCAGATAATCATAGTTATTATTGGAGATAGTAAGAATTTATAAAAAACAGTCTAACGATTAATTGAATTTTTATTTAATTAAGCGCCATCGGTTTAATTAAATTTTATTTTATTTTAATAAGTCATCATTTTTTGTTTTGCTAATGAAGGTATAATTATTAATACGACGTTGGGGATTGCTTTTTCTATTAATATTTATGAAAATATAAATGTATAACAATATAAATATTGAGGAGAGAAAATACTGAAAAGAGGAAATAACTAATTCGCTATTCTTACATCACGTGCTCGCTATAATCGTCTGCAAAAGTGAAGAAAAAGTGTGACTAACTCACAGAAGATTTTAATGATCTAAACTAATGTATTATTAATATTATTAACATAATAAAAACTTTCTATTTGAATTAATTTTAAGACACTGAGTTAGAAAAAAATAAGTCTAACTGTATTCATAAGTATTCTAAGCTTAACAGAGCACGGAGATTACATTAAGCAACAAATGCAAATTATCTTCGCGTTTTCCTTTTAAGTTGAATAATGAAAGGTGTATGTAGGAAACAAGAGGTTAATATTTGAATATTTAAATTATATTTAATGATATTTAATGATATTTTAATATATAAAAATAAAGGAAGTTAAATGTCGAAATCTATATCGATGCCAATAACAAGACTCGGCGCCATATAACAAAGTAAATATAAAAGGAATAATGTATTAATGACGCAGCGGGAGTGCGTAAACGTAAAAAATCTTATGAAATCTCTCGATAGCGGAAACACCGGTTTTGCGTGTATTACAGTCTCGCAGTCTGAAATCACCGCTATAGATTGTATATAACTGTATTATGTCTGCAAAGAAATCTCGTGTAGCATAATGTAAATTAGAATTTTGTGGTGATCGATCGACTGTGCAACGGCAGGAAGCCGTTCGGGCAAAGAGCGCGGAGAGAAAGGAAAAAGATCCTGAAACGCTGTTGTGCGCGCGGGCCGCCGCGATTCTTTTCTTTCTTTCGCGCCGCGTCTTGCGACGGCCATAATTATTTTATTATGCCGCGATTTGCGGCACGTTAAATCCTCCCGTGCGAGGAACATCCGCCGCGCGCCAACGTTCGAAAGCGTTCACGCTTCGTGCGCCGTGCGGAATTCCTCGATCCGCTAAACTCTGCCTGCGCGTCGCGATTTTGCACGATTAAACGAAGACGCGAGCAACAGGAAGGAATTTTATATTGTCCGTGGAAGCACGCAACATAATGTTCGCGTTTTTTTCCCCATTTATCTTCCTCTCAAATTGACCATTGAAAGTTAGTCTTTATAAATTTAGTTCACGTTGAATATAATTTTTAAAAAATTGAAGAGTTTGCAATGCTTGAGAAAAAATTATTTGAAAAATGTTTAATTGTAGTTCTCCTCTGCCCTAAAAATAATCATATGTAATACGTACACTGAAAAGAAATTCTGGTTAAAAACGGACGAATCAGAAAATCTTGTAGAATTGATCAAATATTCTAGTTCTTATAATATAGAACTCAATACTTTATAACTGACTTTATAAATAACCAAAATTCCTATTATAATAAGCAGAATATTTGATCGGTCTTACAAGATTTTTCTGATTCGTCCGTTTTTAACTAGAATTTATTTTCAGTCTAATAATCATCAAGAAATCATCGAGATTCATATTCGAAATTTAAATATCTGATTGGCCAATTGAAATTGATCAATTCGCTTTGATTTGCAGCGTCTGGCGGCCACGAGTGAGCGCTTTGTCAACTTCAAGGCGCGATTGATCACCTCCATCATCTAAGATCTCACTCGAGGACTGGGATGAGGAAGCACAAGAAGGGGCCCCGCCGGCGTTGGTACCGCCACGTGGAGGCACCATCGCCGAGCCGCCTTTGCCAGTAGGAGCACGGGTACGACGTTGGCAACAAAACCAATTACACGGTGTTGCCCCCTTGTCCCTGAGATCCTGAATTCAATTCCTTCGTCGATGGCCGTCGAGCTTTTCGCGAAAGCACAAGACACTTCGCCGCCAAACGCATTCCCCCTAAGCGATCGACTCGATTCCGTTCGACTTCGTTCACTCCACTGTCTAATTCCCTTTTGTTTTTGTTTTTACCACTTCTCATTGTCTGCCTCTTTTTTTCCCCTTCTTTCTATTTATCTTTCTCCCTGCACCTCTGCTATTTCTGTCTTTCAGTCAACTAGAATAATAAACGATATAACGAAAATAACGAAATTTCCGTAAACGATCGTCGTTTTAAGACGATCGAAATTTAATCGTTGCAGCGTGGCTCGTGCCGCCATGGTACGATGGAAGCACATCGAAAGAGACGGTGAAACTGTAAAATCGTTTTGAATTTGTGATACGACACGCTCTCCGTTGACAGTTCGAACGAAATGATTTATGCACCAACGATCACGGGTCGAAAATTTCTCCGCGCACTCTCTCGAATAGCAGAGAGTCATCCCTCGGCTTGAAAAAGTACTTCAGTTCGCGCTTAAAGTAAGAAGTAAATAATCTATTTTTTTTATTTAAAAAGGTGTATGATACGGAAGGTTTATGGTTTTTAACAGGGGTAAGACGCGTGCTGTTCGAAGAACAAAGTCAAATATTTTTTTTTCCCTTCGATTGTTCATTGTTGCGCGATATAACGATACGTTTCGATTGATCGTCGTCGAGCAGGAGACAAACAGGATACTTGTACATAGCTCATCCCGGAATACAATAGTGCCAGGCATTGTTTCTATCCATTTGTGTTTCTACCACTGCTTTCTTATCCAATTCTCTCCCGTACCGTTTTTCTCCTCCCTGAAAATTGCGGTGACGTAAAACTTGTGAAATTTAGACAATTTAAATACTGTTGATTAGAAAGAGAGAGAATAAAACCGAAATCTTTCTTGGTACGTACTTCAGCTGATATAGCTTGTGGAAGCTTGTGTCACCGCAGTGAACTATCGGAGTAAAAGATTTCTCTCTTCTTGGATTTTCTCAATGTGGGAAAATCCAATAAGCGATATAATTTAACAAATATCGTCAGCATATGAATCGCGGCGTTTCTCGTCCTTGTACCGAGCGTATTATTTCTCTATGTAAAGCGTCCCTGTTGTTTTTGTAGTGCAAATAAATATTATTATAATAAGAAACGAGTCGTACGTCTTTTCAATTTTACCTACGTACATCAAATGGAAGTTACAGTGTGAAGTATATACAAATATGACTACTTAAAATTGTATACGCATATCGTCTTTCGATTTATGCAAATTATTCGTTCCATGTAGTTTTTTGTAAAACGGTTGAGAATTGCGTAAATATACAAAAAGTATACATAAAAATATGCATTTATATAAAAAAAATATATAAAGAAATATAAGAAAAAAGTCCGCGTATGTTGTAAAAATACTTATTTTACATATTTGTATAAAAACAATAATAAAAGTTCAGAAAACAAATTTAAATTTTATTCATCGTTGCAGTATTGTATTCCAAAGTAGTCAATCTGATTAAAAAAGATCAGAATGATGTAATAAGTATAATCAATTAAAAACTTTTAGCTCACTAATTCACAATAATTTCAATAAATATTATAGAAAGATATATTTTCGGACCGTAAAATGGGATAGTGTAAAACTGAGACCATGTATGAAAAGTATAAATAGAGCATATAAATAGAGGAATTATGTACTACAAAGACTGCGTATAAAAAGTACCATGTAAATCGATAGACAAATGTATATACATATACGAATATTATTTGAAAACACATCAATGATTTATTAGAACTTTTTACAATATAAAAATATAATTAGAAAAATATTTTGTGATACAAATATTAATAAAATTGACAAAATCCACTAGACCTTAATAGAATTTGCGGATCCGCGCAACAAAATGTTATAATATATATAATAATATTATACATAAAATGCAGTAGATAACAGTTATTTCTTACTATTATCTGTTTCCTAATTTTACAAATAAAGTATACAATATACACAAATTATCGTATACGTATTGTATAATTTATAATTTATTTTAAAACTGTATGTCATTAATTGATCATCATCACCACTGATCATTGATAATACAACGTATTAAAATATAAATCACTATTAATCACAAAAATCATTGTTTCCCCACAAAAATTATTTGATGAAAATTTTGCCATTTGTATAAGTATTTCAAATTAGATTCAACTTTATTTCTATTTTAAAGATCGAATTTTAGATAAATAGTATTCAAGAAATAAATACCATTTTTTTTTAATAATATGGCAAAATATATTTTCGAAATTTTAGATGCGCCGCTGTTATAAATTCATGTATGATACAAAAGGTGAATATTTATGTCGCGTATAGAATCAGATCCACAGTACAGAAACGTATCATTTCGTAAGATAACAGTTATATCGCTAACAATTGTATAGTTTCATAATATCTTACAATTCTCATCCAATTGTACTAATCTCAGATAATTCATTTCTAGCTGATGATGTGTTATACGTACATATTTATATAGCATCTTTATCATTATTATATCGTCGATTCTGGACTCTGCTTTTCATGTGTTTGATCCTCGATCATCATCTCTGTGTCGAGTTCGTGTTCTGAAATCTCGCAAGAGTCCCAACGGTATAGCTATGACGGTGAAACCAAAGCTGGTGCTGCCTCTTCCGGGATGCCTACGTAAATTGGATCACCCAAGCGGACCATCCCGTATGGTCCTCGTAATCCGAGATGGATTCCCATAACTGGACTGTCGCCAACCGAAGGTCGAATCTGCGGATCGGTTATCTGCCTATAACTGTGCAAAACAGATTTGTCATTAACGGCACGATACTAACAAAATTTTTTGACATTTTGTATAAAATATTTTGTACTATACATTTTTGCCATATTATATTAGAATAATTAAGAAAATCTTGTATATTATTTTACAAATTTATATTTTTAATACACATACATACCTTTTCAAAGTTTTCAAAGGCTCCGCATTGGCATGTTTCGTGCCGGTTTCTGGATCTATCGTAGTGAAGATACATCTTGTGCAGGGTCTAACGTTTCTCATAATCACGTTCCCGATCTTTACCCAGTCCCATTTATCTTCTTCGTAAGCATTGGCACCCTTGACCACGAAATTCATGCGAAATTGCTGCGCCGTGACCGGTTCGTCCAATCGGCTATTAAGGTCTGTTATTGAAGCTTCGTTGATTAAACTGTAGCCTGTTTCATCTGGATAGGCTCCCTATTGAAACATTTCATTTGTAGTTTTCACTTAAGGCATTATACTGAAATAATTCTTTATAATTAAATTATTAATATATTTACAATCATATTTTTATGTATTATTACTATTTTCAATATTACATAAACGACATAAAGATTTTCTTTCGTCGCACCAATTAACTTAATTTTAGATTTATTATATCGAGTTTATCATTGCAATAGTAACGTCAGTGACAGATGCACGACGCCAGAAAATCAAGTTAGTCAACTTCGTTATAACGGAAGTGAATAGCGCCAAGTTAAAGAGCGATCATTCCGTTAGAAATGTCTACAACGAAATGATTACGATAGCTGGAAAATTGTACAAAAAGACGTTCAAAAGTAAACAATGAAAAGCATACAAATATATAATAGAATGTAATAGAAAGTAATTAAATGTAATCGTACATCTTATTGCTGCAAAATAATATTTACCAAGTCGCCTGCCTCTTGTAAAGGAAAGACGTTATGATTTCTCTGTCTCACTGGTCTCACCGGTCGATCTAATGGATAATAGACCAGTCTAAGACCGACATCCTCCTGAAGAATGAAGCGTGACAGCCATCGGGCAGGTTCCTCGCCACAATCACGTGCTGGTACCGCTTGACCCCATACGGCGACTCGGAAACCTTTGCCGCGGAGTTGCGCGAGATCCACCGAGATCGATATCATGCCTGGAGCGCGAAGCGTAAGCACAGAACCGGAAATACTAGGTGATACCTTCAACATTGTAGGAAGATTATGGATGAGAGCTTCCACAGTTGGTATTTAGCAACTAGCAGCTTGATTTTTAATTCAGTAAGTAAAATATGTAACAATAAAAGGAAGACACGGCTGAGTGACCGTGTTTACAGGGCGTGTCGATCAGTTGCTTCGATCTATGATCGGTAGAGTATGTACTTGTTAGATTCTCAATAGCTCTTTCATTAATTTATACTCCGCTTATTATAAAGTCTCATGATTCATAACATATCGTGACTTATAACGTATAATATATAATAATAATAACGTATAAAAAATACAATAGTGGATGGTTACTGCACTGAGAGAAAAATATAGTTACTGTTGGATCCAACCATGATTTTATAATATTTCTAACAATAAATATGATTAACTCAACTATATGCATCATTACGTTAACCATAATTATCGTTAGAAATATTACAAAATTGGGTCCAAAAGTAACTATATTTTTCTTTCAGTGTGTATATATAAATATTAAAACAGTTAAAACTATCTATTTTCTCTTTTTCTAGCAATAAAAAATTTTAATTCCAAAGTTTCTTACATTGACCATTTTAGGTTGCTGCCTGGCGGTGAGAAAACGTCCTTCGAGATCGATGACGAGCAACGTCCGATCTCTCAACCATCCGGACTTCAATCCCAACGTCGTGCATTCCATCTCTGTCATACGAACGGCGCCAAGTGATTTGACCGGATACACAATCATGTCGCTCAGCTCTCCAACTTTTCGCCACTTCGACGGTGGTTGAGGCTTCTGTTTTCTGTTCCACCACCACCAGATGAAGAAGACCGCCGTGCCGACGCCCACGGCGGCAGTTGTGACGTATGTAAGTCGTGTTCTGTCTTAGAGGACATACATAAAATAAAACAAAATTATTAAGTTATAATTATATAAGGATTTTTTCTAAATCCGTGATTTTATGTGTAAATACTGTTCATGCTAATATCGTGTTATATCAATCTAATAAATCCGTCGGATTAACCTAAGAAATTGGCCGGATAAAATTAGTAAACAGGCAGTTGTGTAACATTGTTCGGGAAATCACTTGATCCATTTCTCAAGTCGCATGTTTAATGAACGATCACTTAAAAAGTCGAACTCATTTCTTTCCCGTAACAAAAATTGGGTCCGCGCGATGCATAACCGGTTTTATGAGTTCCGGAAACGTTTCATAAAATGGACATTAAACGAGGTCATCTGGTCATTTACCGTAATACTATGTATAATGACTTTGATTACGATGCACTTAGTTGTTAAAAGAAGCTGGAAGACGAAAGTAATTTTAATTGCAAAACATGTGATTCTGATGCGTGTATCAGTGATACCATAGGAAAATTGGTCTCTGTATTAAGAAAAAAGAAAAATGCGGCGCATCGTTGTTTCAAAATACGAAATATATGAGATTTGCATCTATTATTTATTGTTTTGCACTTTTTTTGTGTAGTACATTTTCCCTGTAATGTAATGATATGCATACGTGCGAGACCGGTTAACGCGTACGCGATACAATTAAGTGCAACGAGGCGCAACGAGCCGCACATAATGCAGAGTTCGTAGAATATTCTTTCTGTGAAGTTTTCAATATCTTCACCTTACAGCATAAGCTCTTTGTTAGAGTAAAATCTTCAGTTATAGGTAAGTGACTCTCGGAGAGACCCCGTTAATTTGACTGCTAAATGACATGCTAATTAGCATTCTGCATGCAAGCCACGTAAATCTGCTATTTCTTCGACCGCACTGTTCTTCAAATGATATCATCATACATATATGTATACATTATAAATGCAATGAATAATTTCCGCAATTATTATAATATAAATTTTAAATTTTAAAAATAAAGAACGTTCAATGAAGAATGTCAAATTTTCATAATACGAGGAAAGTATTCACGTGTCATTAAATTTTTAATGAGTGTAGGGCGTCTCAAACCTATATTGCTTTATAAATAAAATAAAAGATTTCAAAGATATGTCTTGTAAAACAAGCAATACCCACTTAAAATGATAAAACAACATGTCACTTCTGTAAAGTAGACATTCAGAAAAATGCTGAGTAATCGACTTTAAAAATAACTCGAACTTATCATGTAAGGCAAGAGGGGAGCGATATCTATATTTTTATTAACATGTTTGTATGAGCGTATATTTAGCTACTGGTCAATTTCCTAGAAATCAAGAGAAACGCTTGATAACGGAAAATTACAGTAAGAGGCAGGTGACAGCAAATGCTGTCGTCCGACTAATGCGGTCTTTTTGCGAACGAGGTACTCGTGAATTCGTCACGGTGGCCTTCTTGAACGAATAAAAAGAAGCGAAGTGTGAGTAAGAAGAGTTTATCTTGCCCATAATTTTGTTTTGCAAATTAACGTGTATATTGTTCAAATTGCGTCGCAGACGAAGTGTTTTATCGCACATGTATTCGTCGCTCATGTTAGTAAAATGATCTACCTCTATTTTTTCGACTGCTGCTAACCGAAAGGTTGGCAAAAGAGGTAGCATTGCGTTCCACCGAGGTCGAATCGATTGTTACTTTAATTCTTAATAACCACAATACAATTTAAATAATTTTTACAATATAACATTTATTAATTTTAAACATTTGTTAACTTATAATGTAGTTTGATTTCAACTTTTGCTCATAAGTTTTTGGCTATAAATAGAACGACAAACGCGTATTCTTCGATCCCTTTATTCGGAAATATACTTTCTCTTCTACTAAGAGGGGAAAGCCCCCATTGTTGCCTTCTAGGGGATCAAGCACCCCTCGCGGAATCAATACTACAAGAAATATTATTCGAATACAAGGGAAACGTAGCTGTCCCTTTAACGGTTCAAGCATAACTAACTTAATCATCTCGACTTAAAAAGATTAAATTAAATTAAATTTATGAATTACCGATAGAAATTTGTATGAATGAAATAAGAGTATATTGAATTATATTATTGTGATAATTAATTGATAACAGTGTTTCGATTAAAATAATTGAATAATAAGTAATGATAATAAATAATTGTTTTGATAAATCATAACTAACAAACAAAATAAATTATAATTTTTATTATAATTGCTAACAGAAAATTGCGTTTGTTAAATTATTTGTTCCGCTTAGTAATATTTAATGACACAGTACAGTTATTGATCACGAGAGGAAGATTGATAGAAACGAACATATCTGTCTTTCATAGTAAATGTGCCGTGCGAAAAACGTCGGATTCCATGTAGTCATTCTCCGAGTTATAATACTTTTCCACTCTTACGCCTGTCTGGAATGTTAGCTGTATATTTATACTAGTTTTATTAAGTGTTTTATCGATAATATGTAAATATGTAAATAAATCTTATGTCTATTCTTACAAATTATTATAATTTAAATCGTGTGTAAATTATGTATGCTCCAACATAAGATATAAACAAAACGGTGAACTATTATATAATAGAACCATTTCTATCATGCATATAATGCATTAAGTTAATTAATTTTATTAATTGAAATTTATGAGATAAATATGTCGAAAGATTTGGAAGTAGTTTGTATTCTTTAAAGGTATTATACACAAATATCTTTGAATTTCTTATTCTTCACTCTCTTCTTCTCATTTTTGAATTTGATTTACAAGTAGTAATTTATCATCATTATCAGCTTATCTGAAATAAGCAACATCACAAGTTTCAAATATTTATCTTGTACTGCGTTTTATTATTTCTCTCTCTTTCTCTTTCTCTCACACACACATTTATTACATAACTTGTTTTGTAATTTATTATATCTATGCATATTTGAATTTTTGAGTAACATCTTTTCACATATTATGTTTAATAATACATATATAATTTATACTATTATTAATGCTTTATTTGTGTTTTTCAGATTTAAAGAAATCGGAAATATAAATAAAAATATTCCGCCATAAAAAAATATCATTGTCAGCGTGTGTCTGGATTTTTATCATCGCACTTTCATCTGCATCTGCTTCAAAGTTTTGCATTTTTATTTTACATGTCTTATTATCATTATTATCATAATTTATCGTCATTTTCTTTCACTCTTTATCAGTCTTGCGCAAACATCGAAGTGTTCTCAATTCCGTTCAATCAGCGCTTATTCCTCTTGAAAAGGAGATCAAGAAGAGAATATTTCTCATATCAGACCGAAGTCCTTTTCACAAATAACAGATGATTGCGACAATCATCGCAGACTCTAACAAGTTGTATATATATATTTACCCATGGTCACCGGCAAGCTCGGCAACGTCACGACGAGCCGAAGCGACTCTGCAAACGATCACGGTCTCAGGAACAGTCCTCAGCAAAGATCTTCACGGCTTCCTCGGGATCGTCCCGGCTTCCGAGGGATCAGACAATCGACCAACGAACCTCGTCTCCACGCAGCCTTCGCGGCACTGAATCGAGCTTCACGTGCACATCACAACCATCTCCTTCTCCGCAACGTGGACACCGTTATCTATTCGCGTTGCGTTCTGCTATCTCCTTCCACCATTATAGTCGCACTGCCGTCGCCGGCGCGTCGACATATGCGAAGCAGAGGATATATCAATGTGGTGTGCGAAGACCGTTGTCCAGAATTGGAACGCTGCTTTCTACGGGCGTGGGTGGCACATGCGCCGGTCTGCCGTGGTCGGTCGCTCCGAACTTTTAGGGATCAGACACGAGCAAGTTGCGTGGCAAGGATTGAATTCGATCAAACTCCGATTAATTTAATCAATCCGTATCTCTAGTATTTTATTAATTAAACAATACGGATAGCATAATTGATTATTTTATAAGATGTCAAAATATGATATTAAAATGACTCCAAAATGATTATTGAAAGTCACTTTGGCGCAGTTTTAACTTAATTTTTATATCATCGTAATCTTTTGTTCTGCCGGGGTGTATTTAGGAATCGATAATACACAAATTTAATTAAAAACTGCAATTTTATCGTTATATCTAAGTTTGATTACCCATGAGAGTAATTGTAGAAAAATTATGTAGCTTTATGGTAAAGTATGACATTATTGTAAATATGCATTATTTACAAAACACATGTGTATAATAATAAATTTTAAATTTAATACTACGTTAAAAGCTAATTACTCAAATATTTATGTAATGCGGTTTTCTATGGGCGTGGATGGCACGTGCGCTGATCTACTCCGGACTTTTAAGAATTAAATGCGTGACCAAATTACACGATAAGAGCAAGTTCGATCAAATTACGATTAATTTAATTAAATAATATCTGTATCTGTAAATATCTTGTTTTGTTAATGAGGATAGAATATTTAATTATTTTATGTAACGCCACAATAAAATAGTTAAAATTATTATTAAAAGTCATTTTAACGCTGTTTTAATGCCATGTTGATGTCATTATGACTTTTTGTTTTGCCTGGCTGTATTTAAGACTTGGCAATACACAATAATTAAATACACAATACACAATATTAATTAAAAACTATAATTTTTTATCATTATTATCCGGATTTGATTACTTATGAAATAGTAAATAGAAAATAGATATAGTTTTACGGTAATAAATGATATTATTGCGTTGTAAGTATACATTATTTATGAAACATGTACAATAAAAAATATAAATTTAATACTGTGTTTAAAAGCTAATTAATGAGATATTTATATAATTAAAAAATTTATAATCCGTATCGATAACATCGATATACTTCAATTATCTCCGAATCCCTGCAGCCTCATGATAGTTACAATATTTTATCCAGAGGTTTACTATTAAAAGTCTCTCATCGAAGTATTGAAATCGAAGCGTTGTCGGTTCAAATTTCGCGCCACGTAACATGCGCAAAATCGAACGCAGGAACGAACGTCAGATGATGCCCCACTACTGCCCACTACGATGCTACCATAAACTGTCACCCAACCCATGCTCATCGTTGATTTCATGGAAATGTGACTATCTTACGTTCGCGGGGAGTGCTCCGATGTTTACTCGAGATTTGCGACGAAAAGCGATAGATCAGTCGATTGATCATTACTCCCAGATAGACGGTAACCCGCGCGTTACCAGTGCCACAGCGTCGAAGGCGTAAACGGAAAAGTGCGCAGCTGTATCTTCAATTAAAATACTTTGTTTAGCATCAAGGTAGGTCAAATACTGGCTCACCGATGATTCAGCCCTCCGTCAAAAAAATATTCTAGTATTTACGTTTTGTCGCGTCTAAATTTCAAAGTCCAAATAGTTGGAGTTCTCAAAAACTTGAGCTCTCATTACTTCACGAACTTGTCAGAGGTTAAAATTAAGGCTGCATGCGTCACGGAGTATTTATGCAGAAATTACTGATCACGTCGCAGCTAATTCATGTAATTACCGATGACGATTTTAACGAGTGCTTAACTTGCTTTAAAGCGGATCAGACATTTGCCTGCGGCTCAGCCACGTTGCAGTCTGTTGTTTTCAGTTGTGATATGATAAGCAAATCCCACTGGGAGAATATTATTATCACTTACCACGTTGGGGAAGGAAAAATTGAGTTAATGCCAAAAATAAGAGAGAACATGTGTGACCGCGACTCTTATCTGTTTATCTCATTTAATTTAAAAAAAATATTTCCCTCTGTCACAGATAGCAATATGCCAATTTTATACAGCGTGGTGGCTCGTGGGACAATCATATTGGCGAAACATGCTGCGTGCGTCGGAAACTTTGAAGAGGTCACAGCGAAAATCTTGGCGAAGATACCACCGGATAATGACAAACTCACATACTCGCAAGGGCCTTATCTTTTTCACTACATCTGCGAGGATCGCCTTATTTACATGTGTATAACCGACGATGTACGTACTAAGCATAGATCAAGACAGACGATAAGATATTGAGGATACAATGTAAATATGAATGTTGATTTCAGGATTTTCAAAGATCCAGGGCATTTTTGTATCTCAATGAAATTAAGAGAAGATTCTTGGCTGTTTATGGACCAGGTGCTCAAACTGCTGTAGCTTATGCTATGAACACAGAATTCGGCCACGTTTTGGCCAATGAAATGGTAACGTCAAAAATGATTACGTAATTAATGTCTTGAAACATGATTTTCACATCTGTCTCATTATGCCTTATGTTTTTTTCCTTTTAGAAGCATTATAGCGAATCTAAAGATCTGGATAGATTGTCCAAAGTTCATGGCGAACTAGATGAACTCAAGGACATTATGGTTAAAAATATCGACAATATAGCAATGCGCGGCGAGCGATTGGAACTGCTTGTAAACAAAACGGAAAATTTGTCTAACAATGTATGTAAAAGTACGCTTATAATTAACGTTGTTAATAATTGAATATTATAATATTTAATTTTTTTGTTCCAGTCTGTGACATTCAGAAAAACAAGTAGAAACTTAGCGCGCTCCTTATTTTGGAAGAATGTTAAAATCTATGTTATCGTCGGTGCAATTTTAATTGTAAGTCCAATACTGCAATCAATTTCGAATCTTTTTAATTTCTGTCGTAATCTAATGTTTATTTTTTTAATGCAGGTTGTAATATACGTGATTGTCTCTATAACGTGCGGAGGACTGGCTTGGCAGAAATGTGTGGGAAATTAATGCATAATATGTGTGGGAAATTAATGCATAATATGTTGGATACAGTGTTCAAATGCTGATTGCATATGGATGGAAGAAAAGTGCGCGGAAATCTAGCATGAGACTGATGAAACCTATTAGATCCGCGAGGTTATATTTACAAATTTATTATTATATCTTAATTTTGCGATAATACGATAAGAACATTATATTAAGCATATATAACATTATACATACGAACACATACACATACCCACTAGCGGATCCTGACATCGATAATGGGGGGGGTTTTAATCTTTATACGACCGCAAAACCTATAGTGGCTCGAGCTTTGACAAGCACTTTGTATAC